>MDKI01248535.1:0-61950 GCA_005239505.1 Nicotiana paniculata
TGAGAAGAGCAAGAGTTTTTCCTCCAATATTGTTCTTTGTCTTCCGCATCAAATCTTTCACCATTTCTCAAATTCTCACTAAGGGTGTCTAATAGGAACACTTTATGATGTAGTTATGAGCTTAATTGGAACAACCCTAGTTTCCGTGTGTAAGTAAAAGATATTACCAAGTTTAAGAGGATGTATTCCTTTAAAATATAAATCTCATATAAATAACTAGAGTTCCCCATATTGTCACTGGAACCTCCAATGACATACATGAGAATAATAGAACCTCTGAATATGTACCCACTGATGAAACAACTGGGCCTCATCATCAATGTATCAACAAAAGGAGAGGACGCCTAGCGTCTGCCGTCAACTCCACGAGTGGTGGGATCCCTAAAATAAGTTGCCCCACGTAGGAGGCTGGGTACAATGTTTATAAAAATTGCATCCCGTAAGCATCATTGACTCCTCCCATTAAGGTATGAGCGAAGTCTTTGAAACTTCAAAATACATGATAACATACGATGTCATAAACATTTCATAAGAATGCATTTAATAAATGACTAGCGCAAAATAGAGTATATAAATACTAAAGCATGCTAGTAAGAGATAGTATCATTGAAGCATCGTATTCACAGAAATTGGATTGAACAATATTTTAACTAGTAATTTAAGGCTTAACATTATTCAGGAGGAATAAACCTTTAAATTGGAATGATTAATATTATAACTAACTGTAACGATCCGAACGGTCGTTTTGAGCATTTGCATTTAGTGCGGTGGGTTGAGGACAAGTAACTTCATATGATGTTTTATGAATTGCGCGTAGGGTTAGTTTTGGTTTCCGAGAGGTTTGAGATTTGATTTGGAAGAATGATTCTCATTTTAAAAGCTTAAGTTGTAAGAATGGACTAGAGTTTGAAATTTGTGTAGACGACTCCAGAGTGGTATTTTGATGTTTCTAATTGCGTCATATGTTGATTTTGGAATTAGGCGTATGTACGGATGTTGATTAGAGGTTCTTAGGTTGATTTAGTGCTTTTGAGAAAAATTTGGAAAGTTGATGTCACGACCCAAATTCCCAACCTTAGGGATCGTGATGGCGACTAACACCACACTTGCTAGGCAAGCCAATATTAGAATTCGATTAACTACTTTGCATTTATTATCCATTTAGACATAATAAAATAATCTAGAGTAAACTGAATCCATTGGTTATCGATAAATAATTTCCAAAGCTAAAATAATAAACAATTGAATAAAACGAACCACGAACTAATTATATAAATAGACCTAGAACTACCCCAGAGTCTGGTGTCACAATTCATGAACTACTAAAGAATACTACAAATAATGAGCTGAAAGAAATAGTGTAACTATTCTGAATATAATAAAACACCATTTATGAAAATAGGAGAAGACCCTCGGGATCTGAGAACGCTGGCAGATATACTTCGTGTCTCCGAATAAATGAATAGCCGCTCTAAATATCTCTACTGCTGGTCGGTACCTGGATCTGCACAAAAGAGTGCAGAATGCAGTATCAGTACAACCGACCTCATGTATTGAGTAAGTGCCGAGCCTAACCTCGACGAAGTAGTGACGAGGCTACATCGGGGCATTAACAACATATAACCTGTGACAATAATATGTACAATAACGAAATAAAACAATTCTACACGAACAAGAAAAATATAACCGAGACAATATATATAAAGCAAGAAGGAATTTTAAACAATTGATTAAGTACTGCAACATAAATAAAATAACTCAGCCGCCTTTTCCAGGCCTCAGCTATAACCAACTCTCAAATAATTTTCAAGTTTCCAAACTTTAACTTTAAATAAAATTAGTGCCAAAAATACGAAAAGTAGTTAAAAAAAATAGTAAGTTTTCAAATCTTTATTTTTCTTTGAAAATCAGTAAAAATATAAATGTCCTCCCTTATTGCTCCTTGTTGCGGCATGCAACCCGCTCCCACCTGTCCACCCTTATTGCTCCTCCCTAAATATATCACCCTTATTACTCCTATTGCGGCGTGCAACCCGATCCCATCAGTCTACCCTTATCACTCCTTGTTGCGGCGTGCAATCCGCTGCCACCAGACATCTCATATCAATTTATTCATAAATTTCACAATTCAGGCCAAGCTTTTCACAATATTTTTGTTTCAACAATTGCAAACAGAAAACAGTATAGCTCATAAGCTTCAACTAATATCATTCCATAATAAAAACAACCAGAATATATGTAACCACCGTAACACTGTCAACGCAACTCAGTCTTTATATACCATGATAGAATCAAGAGAACAACCAACACTTTTAACACACTTACAACAGCAATTGAAAATAAATCAATGAAACCAAATAACCACGTGAACCTCAACAATCACGAAACAGTTAAACTGCATTTCTCACAACTTCCTCAATATTATCAAAAATGAAACCAACAGGAACATATATATATACCTCGTAAAAAAAATACCAAACCGCTCAACCGTTTTGTACCACAAGGGAACCAGCTAAATAACCAATACTTTTTCCAAAATAACCACCACAATATTTAACAACAAAATAACAAGGCCAAGTAGTCATACAAACAATAATGAACATAGTACAATTAAGACAAGAATCAATTAAGTTAGAAACGGGAAAGGGATCATGCTTAACATGCAATTTGGGTGGTGCATAGATACTCGTCACCTCACCTATACACCACACGCATGCATTTCACATAGCAAACAAGTGGAGTTTTCTATTCCCTCAAGTCAAAGTTAGACCAAACACTTACCTCAATTTCGTAGGCCACTCACTGCTCAATTATGACTTGTCCTTTAGAA
Source organism: Nicotiana paniculata (assembly GCA_005239505.1). Taxonomy (NCBI): domain Eukaryota; kingdom Viridiplantae; phylum Streptophyta; class Magnoliopsida; order Solanales; family Solanaceae; genus Nicotiana; species Nicotiana paniculata. Next base: position 2,831 of record MDKI01248535.1, read on the forward strand.
TCTTGCTCTAACTTGCTCGAATATAATCATAATTAACTCAATATCATTAATTAAGGTCAAAGGAACTAACTTTATTGAAAATTATAATTTTTCCTAAGTTTTCTCAAAAAAGTGAAAACACGACCCTGGGCCTGCTTGGTCTAAACTAGGGGTTCAGACCAAATTACTTTTCCCCATTCACCCACGAACCCAAATATACAATTAGTTTCGAAATCCGACCTCAATTCGAAGTAAAAATTTGATTTTTACAAAATTCTTTAATTCTACCCAAACCCTCAATTTTTACCATGAAAATTCTTACTTTTTGATTTAAAAGTGATGAAAAACAATGAGTAATTTATAGAGTAAAGTTTAGAATTGATTACCTATGACTTGGGGATGATATTTGGTGAAGAAATTCGTTCATAGGGCTGTGGGGTTCGAAAATTTGAAGAAGAAGAAGTCTGCCCATTTTATATATTTTTTTCTGCCAGCTATTCTGCCTCGTTTAGCATGCCAAATGATCCCGAAACTCGATTTTTATTTCTCCAATGGATTCCTTGTGAAATTCTAGTCAAGTTAGATTTTTGAATCACTCAATTTGACCTTATAATGAAGGAGATATGTAGGTTTTAATATTTGCAAATAGTGTAGATTTTTAATACGTCGTCAGTGGTAATTTCGTAATTAACCTGAAAAATCTGGCAACCTTAGTAAAATGACCATAAAATCTTCATACGATGTTGATATTCGATGATTCTTTTTGCTACGGGTCCGTAATTACTATACGGATCTAATACTTCATTAGAAACAGAAATCAGAGTTGATTTGTTCAATATGATATCATTTATGCTTGAAGAAACGACGTCGAAGCATAAGAAAGAACTAGCGCAACACAACTCAAAACCTATTTTAAACTGACCCGAGCTCTCGGGGCTCTAAACCAAATATGCATGCAAGTATAAAAGTGTATATCTTGCAACCCTTGACTAAATATTGCCTTTAACCTGAACAGTCGTTTACATCTACGTGTGTTTTCTTGTTATGTTTTTGAATAAGGATTGCGTTTTTGGCTCTTGACTTCGCTCTTAACTTTCGATTTGTTGGGTAGACCTTAGGCTTGACTTGAGTTCTGCATTTCCCAGTCGTTTTTGCCTTCTATAGTCCCCCAAGTTTTAGAGCTTTGAAGTATGAGCACTTGATTATTCCTTCCATGTGGTCCATTTCCTAGAAAGGAAATTACATACGGGACTCGAAGGTTTATACTTTTTGGATGATGACTACTTAACCCTTTTTATTTCATCAGAAGGGTTGGGACCTAGACCGGGAATTCAGTTACTTCCTTGTGTCTTTCGGGTCTAATATCATCATTTGGTACTTTAGGGAATTTATCCGAGTACTAACTTTTCATGGAACTTTATGAATTTATTTGAGTGCTCATATTTAGTCTTACAGACTTGAAATATATATTTGGATGCATCTTTACATGTGCGATGTCTTAACGTTGCACCCTTGGGTGTCTAAATTTTAAATAAAAGAGGCCCTTTTATATATTTAAATGCTATGAAAAGGACGTCACCTTTTCATTCAGGCATAAAAGAGGATCGATTGATCTGAGTAGACTTTTAGTCTGTGGAAGTATTAATCCTAGTAGGATTTCCTGGAGTATTGATCTCGGTAAGACATTGAGTCTGAGGGAATACTGATCCCGAATAAATATAGATCTTAGTAAATTTGTCTTGAAGAGACATTAAATCTGTTTGGATTTTGAATCCAAATTGGAGTATATCAACATACTTCCAAGTAGAGAGGGAAACATGTCCGAAATAATATTTTAAATGTTCGGGATAATCGATCAGAGTCATAATATAATTAGCCATTAAGAAAGGCTTTTTAACTTGGATGTTCATTGCTGGACCGAATATAAGACATGTGTTTGTTCAAAGTGAAATTTATTCTGATGGCATAGTTGCATACATTTATGTTGACTTGAACATAAAAGTCTCATTTGTTATCGTGGGATTCTTAACTCGACATGGAGTTCTTGATCCTTTTTGTGTAAGAGTAGTATATGCATTTTTGAAGATCTCATTCAACACTGTTTGAAGTGTTTTATGCTTGATATGAGCAATACAACTGACTGAGTTGAGATTACGGTAAATAATGTCGGAATACTCTTAGAAATTTATCTCCCAATGCAATCGATTATTTGAATCACTTCTTAAAATGTCAAGTCGGATTGACTAATCTTCAAGTATAAGTGATCTCCCTAGTGTTTGAGTTTTGAGGTATGAGAACTCAAATACTAGAATCATAATTTGACTGTCCCAAGTTTAATAATCTCGGATAGGATAGCCAGTTCCATTGTTGATGGACTTTCAAATGGTCCAGTTACAACATAGAGACGGTACCAGAGCTCTTTCTTTATTTTTTACCCTGGCCGGGAACTACAGAGGTTCCAAAATGTTGTCGAGGACCATGCGATATCTTGACTTATTACCGGAGTAATTTTCATGGATTTATTTGTAGATGTCTCGTATCATATATATATTTTTTGTTTGGTACATGTGGAATTTTAGCTTCTGGAGCCTTGAATAATCTCAAATATGATTCTCTTTCAATAAGGCAGTACCGGATGAGACACACTCAGAGTTGTCGAGAGCGTGCTTGTCTATGGGCAATGTCCCATTCTGCAGGTAATCAATGAAGTTATTATGCCAAAATTAAATTAGTCGGGCTTACCTCATTTTTATACTAATTGATGATAAATCAGGGATCGCTGTCACGACCCCAAATCCTAAACCGGCCGTGAGGGCGCCTAACGTGGAACTAGGCTAGCCAACTACCGCATGTTCGTAATTTCTTTTAAAATCCCAATAAGGTTTCAAGAATTTCATAAAATATACAGAAATTACTGAATATAATAGGCCAATATACAGCGCCAGCAACCCCAAAATCCGGAGCCAACAAGTCATGAGCATCTAGAAGAATAAGCCAAAATATACTATTATAATACAAAACCTCCGAATGAAAGCTAGATACAACAAGAAGGGAAAAACAGAGATGCTGCGGACGCTGAACAACTACCTCTATATCCCGCAATCCGGTTCCGCGCGGAATAAATGGCTAAGGCTCGATATCTGCACCTGAATCTGCACACAGAGGTGCATGGAGTAATGTGAGTACGCCAACTCAGTAGTAATGAAAATAAATCAAGTCTAAGCGGCAAGGAAACACACAAAAATCAATGCCATCAAATCACAATATACACAGCCTTACTTTCCAATAATATAAACATCAATATACAAAATCATCATGCCTTAAAACCAACTTCAGAAAAAGTCCTTTAAAGAATGCACATTTTTAAACACTTCAAACCGAAAGATTTAGTATGAAAATGAATGTATTAAAATCAAAAGTAGCCCCTCGGGCAAAAACATGTATCATAACCATCCCCTCGGGCATGCCTCACAGCCACTCAGTACCTCACCATCACTCAGGACCTCACAATCACTCATGCCTCCCAATTACTCGTCACTCAGTACTCGGTGCGCTTACTAGGGGTGTGTACAGACTCCGGAGGGGCTCCTTCAGCCCAAGCGCTAATATCACTCAGCACCTCACCATCACTCTTGCCCCTCGGCCACACTCAGCAGAACCACTCAAAAGGCCCCTCGGGCGAAATCAATAAAAATAGGGTACTCGACCCAAAACATCAATTTAAATCTCATGTAGTGTAAATCAGGCTGAGTTTCGAAAAACAGTATGCACAATGAGGATGAGTTAAATCATCAACAAATAGTGAGGAAAACAGCAGTAAAAAGCCCCCAAGGGGTCTAAACAGATAGGCACGAGGCCCCAAACACGACTTATAGCCCATAGCCCAAATATTTCACAAATATTTAGAACATAATTTAACATAAGGTTTTGAGTAAAATATGCAACTCATTAGTTGCCGCGGAGAGGACCTAGTCCAATCCAAAAATCAGTATGTGCCACATACTCGTCATCCGACATGTGCGCCTTTTTAAAATCAATGAGAATTATGTAGTCCAGGGTTCCTTACCCTCAGGACAAGATTTATTACCATTACTTACCTCTACCGGGTCACAACACTAGTCCGCAATGCCCTTGCCCCTCAAATTGGCTCCCGATTGCTCCAAATCTAGCCAAAACCAGTTTAATATCATCAATAAATATCAAAGGAACTCAACCCAATCAAAAACTATCTAGATATCTCTTCCTCCCACGATTCTACTCATACCAAAATCATCACAATCGGATCACAATTGCATACCCAAAACCTCAAAAGAAATTCCAATTCTCCACCCCTTCTTCCCAACCTTTTCCTACTTAAATCCTTTTTCAAGCCTAATCCGAACAAAATAGCATAGAAACGATGTTAATAACCACAGAACTTACCTTCACTGAAGAATCACGAGTTCCCTTATTCAAATTGCCTTCAAAGAACTCCTCTCGCATGCAAAAATAGTGAAAATGAGAGAATTTTTATGGAGGCCCTTTTTATACTGTTTCTGCCAGCATTTCCGCACCTGCGGACCCGCACCTGCGTTCCCAGGTGGGCACCTGCGGAATCCCACTTAACGGACCAAATTCGTACCTGCGACCTATCCTCCGCACCTACGGCTTCACAAGTGCGGCCAAAACTTCGCACTTGCAACATCGCACCTGCGGCTACCCATCCGCAGGTGCGACCAACACCAGAAATCACACCAGCAGCTATTTCTGCAAATTTTCCAAGTTCAAAACCCCGCTAACCATCCGAAATCAATTCCGAGCCCCTCGGGGACCCAACCAAACATACCAACACACCCCATATCATTATTCCAACTTAGTCGAGCCTTTGAAACACCAAAAATGACACGAAAACACCAAAATTACATCAAATTCAAGCCTATGAACTTTGAAATTTCCAAATTTCTCCAATTACGCCGAAACCAACCAAAACACCTCCAATTGACCTAAAATTTTGCAGACATATCCAAAATGACATTACAAACATGCTCCAACTTCCAGAATTCCATTCCAACCCCGATAGCCTATTTTCCACTACCGACCGGAAATCGCCAGAAACTAACTTTCGCCAATTCAAGCCTAATTCTACACCGGACATCACAAAAATATTCTGAACTATTAGGCTATCTGATAGTCTCAAATCACCTGATGAGGCTATCTGAGCCATAAAATTTGCATTCCGAGGTCGTTTACCAACAAGTTAACTTTCATTTGACTTTCTCAACTATTAGGCTACTTTAAGAGACTAAATGCCTTAATTCATACCATAACCACTCCGGACCCAAACCAACTGACCCAACACAACAAAAATAGGCTAGCAATATATAAAAATGCAGAAATGGCGGAAACGGGGCAAATCTCACGGAACGACTGGCCGGGTCGTTACAATCGCGCAGATAAGGGATGACTTGAACCTGATATTGTTTGATCCAGAAATGATATTTCTCAATAAGAGTCCGGATTTTCTTCTGGAGTCAATGATATTAGCAGTAGATCTGAGAATAGCACATCCGACTTGATTTTCTTGGGCTGCATAGTTTTCTTGGATTTGATCAATCGTCAAATCAATACTTTTGCTCTGAGTCCCCAGCTAATTCAAGCTTGTATTATATGCGTTATACTCATCTTTGTTGTTATTAATAAACTAACTTTTGTGAAATCTAAATAATTTTTCTGATAGGGATTAAGCATTGTCCTTAACCAAGGACTTTTAATACTTGTGGACTTAATTATGTAAAAGGTCGAGATCCCGAGAATTATTTCAGAAATAACATGTACTTTGATTTCAGCTTCAGGTAATATACTCAAGCAACGATTAGTCATGAAATCTGCTAGACTTGTATTTTTATGGCCGTATGTGGCTAATAAATAATATCATATTCCATAAGTTTGACTACTCATTTAGCTAGCCTTCCTGACAGTTCTCGTTTATGCAAAATATTGTATAATGAAAATATAGTGCCTACGAGAATTGAATGATATTGACAATAAAGCCTTCGATTTAGGGCAATAGCAATTAATGCCAACTTCTCGAAATATAAATACGCAATTTCCATGTCTAAGAGCATTCTATAATATATAAGAGATTGTGTACCTTTCTCTGCTTGAATTAAGAATGCATTTACTGAGACATTCGAGACAATGTGATATACTAGCATTCATCTTTCTCCTCGAAATTTTGAAAGTGATGATGGGTTGATGTTAGCAACGAATCCGAATGATTCGACTTTTCAGACTAAGCCCACCTTCGAGGTCCATAACTTTATCTTTTATTATTTGGCTCTGGTTCCTTCTTTTGCTTGACCGGATTATACCGCGGGTCAATATTGAGCATATAAACCATTATCTCCGGTGGCACATCTGTTCGGTTCAATGATTGTATTGGAATTATTTGTGTAATTGTCCATGGCTATTAATGAACCTTCTTCCTCGTAGTCTTTAATTAACCATCCCGCACCTATCTTTTCTTTTCCAGTTGTCAGGTGCGGTATCATTGTAAAAAATCTCGTGGGTGTTTTACCCCTGCTTTTCCTAACCTTCATTCTTTTCCTGTGGAAAATTTCAATTTTGCAAGGTGATTCCTTACCTTTTCAAGAAGGTTCAGATCTTTTTCAGCCCGTGAAGAAAATCCCGTATCTCTTTGCTCGGACCTATTTTTGACTTTCATTTGAACATCCATGCCTTTCTCCATTTAAAGCTCGGTGCTGCATATCATTCTCATGGAATATTCGGGAATTCCCGAAGGTGTTCTATCCGCTCGTCCTTTTCCTTGATCTGTTCCTGTCAAGTTAGAACTAAATTGTGCAAATTAAAATTACCTGATGTACCTGAACTTCATGTGTCGGTACTGTTTGGCGTAGATTATTTAATAAGTTTCGATACTAATAGTTGTGGTAACAATATGCCGATGTACATTCTCTATTTTTCTCTGTTTGTTGCTTATATATCAGTATCATGGCTATTATTTCCTTTTCCTTTCTCATGGTAAAGCCATCTCAAGCTTGGTTGTCCTCAACTGTGTTGATTGGCAAATTTTTGCCATGATGAAGGTTTAAACTAAAAGAAATCAAATATCAACAAAAAATGTTAGTATCTTTGGTTTAATAGCAAATTTGCTTGAGTTCCTGGTAACAGAACCAAACTGTTTAACCCAAAAAATAGTTTTCAAGGTCAAAGCAATAATTTTATGTGACGGGCCACAAGTAACCGATTCAATCCGAAAGATATAATTTTTGTTAATACAACGTGATTGAGAAGTGGAAAATAAATTCAATGACAGATAATATAATAAAAATAAAGCAGAGAAGAAATAATTCTTATTGAATAACCCTTGACAGGATGTTGAGCCGAACAGAGCTTGAAGGGCCAAACTATGGCTAACTTGGGAGCAAGATGATACGAATTACAATGTATAGAATTGTAGAGAAGAAATTTGGATCCCCCAAATTGTGGTAAAACTATGTCTATTTATAGGGATAAATCTAAGTAACCATTATTCTTGAATAATGGGTCCATTATGAGCATTTACTCAATCCATCCATTACTTTTGGAAGACTTGTAACAGCTGTGTAAATGCTGGAATTTCTTAACTGATGAGTTAATTCCATAACTGATGAGTCAATCCCGTGGCTGATGAGTCACTCCCGTACCTGTTGAGTCAATCTCGTGCCTGTTGAGTCAATCTTGAAATTGATTGCCTTGTTCTGACCGTTACAATCATTTATTGCATTTATGGTACGTTACATAATTGATTTGCAACTGATGGAGTAATGATGATAAATCCCATATAATCAGGGATTAATTGGTTCCTTCCTCATTTGTAACTATGAGATATTATCCCACACCTGATCCAGGCTGTCTTATGATCATTAGTTCCGAGGCTAACATGCTCGGTATGTTCGGTCCCGGGGGTGTTTCACATATCATCTTTACATGTCATTCTTCACTTTTCTCCAAGATTTGCTGACACATGCTGCCATTTAATAGACTCGCATGGCGAGTCTATTTTTCGCCAATACCCTCGTCCTTACATAACTTTCACCACGACTCATAGCCCAATTTAAACATCTCAAATCATATTAAAATGCGAGGATCTCGTCCTTAATTCTGAATCAGAAGAAACATGCGTATCGTGCCAATCAAAACATTCAATTTACTTCCTTTAAATATTTTCCGTTAAACAAAATTACAATATGTAATGATAGACACAATTATCTTCATAGAATTGCTCAATACAAGTATTCACATAAGTAGATTTTAGAGTTACGAGGCTCACCGAGAGTGGAGCATATTGGAAGAATTTTATTAGATACGCATAACCGTATTAAGTTCAGGAAATCATCACTTTATAATAATTGGAGATTTTTCTTGTAATGACACCATTCAATGTAACGATCTCAGCCATACCATAGAAAATATATCAACAGGCTTGGTCTCCACCTCTAGAAATCTGACTTCCACTTTCCACATTCTGACTCCTTTTTCCCTAGATGGTCATGTGAGTTGAGTTATAACTGCAATGGGGCATGTAGCTTGAGTGTTCTGATGAAATATGACTCTCCAAAGTCTAGGACAATTTCTATTACTCGCCGAAATGAAGTATCAACCTGCCCTGAGTCGCACAAAATTTTACAATTATATTTGAGTCCTTTGATGAGTCTGTGAACTTGCTCTCTAGATATATGAACCGAAGTGGGAGTATGACGGGCTGACTTATCGAACCTAATGGCATATTCTGACACCGTCATATGACCTGACGCAACTGTTCAAACCTTATGCGCCACGTATTATGGAGAGTCCGAGAAATAAATCTTTCAAAAGCAATTATGAGAACTGAGTTAAGTAGTTGATGTTGCACTGGTTGGTCGTCCTCTTCGTAGGCTTGCCTCAACCACCGACGACGAATTTCTCCTTTACCATGTTGACTCAACACCGCTGAGCTACCCCACTTATTCATATACTCTTCGTTCTTCTTTTGGGGTAACTCTCATGTCTATTTACACACAATGATCACAAAAGTAGAGATCTATATCAATAAATCTTGGCACGAACCATGTAGTCTAGAAGCTTGTTAATCATTACACTCCCTATGGAGAACCCTAAAATCCGCAACCTTGACTTCCGCACTGAGTATACCTTCTTTAGATTTAAAGTTGTTTGGATAACTCATTTGGTACTGAGGTATAGGGTTATTAAAGAGGCAGACATACCGCAAGTCCCAGCTTTATCTCTTGAAAAATCTCAGGCCTTATACATTCCAAGCCAAAATCGATATAATACATGACCCCGCAATCTATTCCTTGACGGTGTACTCCCCCACTTGGCATGAAGTCCTAGGTCACAACGTTGGATAATACATAATGTTAAACTTCACAGCTCATATAAATCGATCCCGTTGTCTTCAACTTATTCCCATGTTATGCAATACTGGAGTAGCTATAAATCCTTCTGGAATCTGTATTAGTCCCACATGTACCGACTCAGCTATAACCTCCGCATCTAGATCCATTTGAGACTGTAGAATAGGTGCTGATGTTTGAGCTTTAGAATGAGCTCTGCTTCTGTGTCTTCCCCTAATCATAGCTGTCATTGGGACTTCATCTCTTGTCCGGTTGTAGACGCTTTGCGTGTTGTCGAGATTTTGTGACAAGAATAGACAAGTTCAATCATCAATGGTAGAATAATTTCGCACGATAGAGTAGAATAAAATAGAGTTGTTTCCTAACTCAATAGCCTCCGAAAGATAAATACAGACGTCTCCGTACCGATCCTTCAGACTCTATAAAGTTTGTTCAAGAATACTGATACCTAAGCAACCTAGTGCTCTAATACCAACTTGTCACGACCCAAATTCTCAACCTTAGGGATCGTGATGGAGCCTAACACCACACTTGCTAGGCATTCCAATGTTAGAATTCGATTAACTACTTTGCATTTATTATCCATTTAGACATAATAAAATAATCTAAAGTAAACTGTATCTATTGGTTATCGTTAAATAATTTCCAAAGGTAAAATAATAAATAATTGAATAAAACAAACCACGAACTAATTATATAAATAGATCTAGAACTACAACATAGTCTGGTGTCATAATTCACGAACTACTAATGAATACTACAAATACTGGGCTGAAAGAAATAGTAAAACTGATCTGAATATAATAAAACAACGTTTATGAAATTAGGAGAAGACTCTCGGGATCTGCGAACGCCGGCAGATATACCTCGTGTCTCCGAATAAATGAGTAGCCGCTCTAAATATCTCTACTACTGGTCGGTAACTGGATCTACACAAAAGAGTGCATAGTGCAGTATCAGTACAACCGACCCCATGTATTGAGTAAGTACCGAGACTAACCTCGACGAAGTAGTGACGAGGATACATCGGGGCATTAACAACATATAACCTGTGACCATACTATATACAATAACAAAATAAAACAATTCTACACGAACAAGAATAATATAACTGAGACAATAAATATAAAGCAAGAAGGAATTCTAAACAATTGATTAAGTACTGCAACATAAATAAAATAACTCAGCCGCCTTTTCCAGGCCTCAGCTATAACCAACTCTCAAATAATTTTCAAGTTTCCAAACTTTAACTTTAAATAAAAATAGTGCCAAAAATACGAAAAGTAGTGAAAAAAATAGTAAATTTTCAAATCTTTGTTTTTCTTTGAAAATCAGTAAGAATATAATTGTCCTCCCTTTTGCTCCTTGTTGTGGCGTGCAACCCGCTCCCACTTGTCCACCCTTATTGCTCCTCCCTAAATATATCACTCTTATTACTCCTGTTGCGGCGTGCAACCCGATCCCACCTGTCCACCCTTATCACTCTTTGTTGCGACGTGCAACTCGCTCCCACCAGACATCTCATATCAATTTATTAATAAATTTCTCAATTCAGGCCAAGTCTTTCAAAATATTTTTGTTTCAACAATTGCAAACAGAAAACAGTATAGCTCCTAAGCTTCAATCACTATCATTCCATAATAAAACCAGCTAGAATATATTTAACCACCGTAACACTGTCAACCCAACTCAGTTTTTATATACCATGATAGAATCAAGAGAACAACCAACGCTTTTAACACACTTACAACAACAATTGAAAACAAATCAATGAAAGCAAATAACCGCGTGAACCTCAATAATCACGAAACAGTTAAACTGCATTTCTCACAACAATGCCAAACCGCTCTACCATTTTGTACCACAAGGGAACCAGCTAAACAACCAATACTCTTTCCAGAATAACCACCACAATATTTAACAATAAAATAACAAGGCCAAGTAGTCATAGAAACAATAATGAACATAGAACAATTAAGACAAGAATCAATTAAGTTATAAACGGGAAAGGGATCATGCTTAACAGGCAATTTGGTGGTGCATAGATACTCATAACCTCACCTATACACCACACACATGCATTTCATATAGCAAACAAGTGGGGTTTCCTATTTTCTCAAGTCAAAGTTAGACCAAACACTTACCTTAATTTCGTAAGCCACTCACTGCTCAATTATGGCTTTTCCTTTAGAATCTTGCTCTAACTTGCTCGAATCTAATCATAATTAACTCAATATCATTGATTAAGGCTAAGGGAACCAACTTTATTGAAAATTACAATTTTTCCTAAGTTTTCTCAAAAAAAGTGAAAACCCGACCCCGGGCCTGCTTGGTCTAAACTCGGGCTTCGGATCAAATTATGTTTACCCATTCACCCACGAACCCAAATATACAATTAGTTTCAAAATACGACCTCAATTTGAGGTAAAGATTCGACTTTTACAAAATTCTCTAATCCTACCCAAACCCTCAATTTTTACCATGAAAATTCTTAGTTTTTGATTTAAAAGTGATGAAAAACAATGAGTAATTGAAAGAGTAAAGTTTAGAATTGATTACCTATGACTTGGGAATGATATTTGGTGAAGAAATCCTAGGGCTGTGAGGTTAGAAAATTTGAAGAAGAAGAAGTCTGCCCGTTTTATATATATATATTTTTTGCCAGCTATTCTTCCTCGTTTATCATGCCAAATGATCCCGAAACTCAATTTTTATTCTTCCAATGGATTCCTTGTGAAATTCTAGTCAACTTAGGCTTTTGAATCACTCAATTTGACCTTATAATGAAGGAGATATGTATGTTTTAATATTTGCAAATAGTGCAGATTTTTAATACGTCGTCAGTAGCAATTTCGTAATTAACCTGAAAAATCTGGCAACCTTAGTAAAATGAGCATAAAATCATCATATGATGTCCAAATTCGATGATTCTTTTTGCTACGGGTCCGTAATTACGATACGGATCTAATACTTCATCCAAAAAATAAATAAGAGCCCATTTGTTCAATATGATATCATTTATGTTTGAAGAAACGACGTCGAAGCATAAGAAAGAACGAGCGCAACACAACCCAAACCTATTTGAAACTCACCCGAGCCCTCGGCGCTCTAAACCAAACATGCACGCAAGTCTAAAATCATAATACGGACTTGCTCATGTGCTAAAGTCATGAAAATAACATGTAAAATTATGAATTATACCTCAAAACTCATTATTTTTCTCAAGAACACTTAAAGTTCACTATTTATCAACCGGACTTCCGAATCACGTCAAATAAATTTTGATTCTCACAATTTCGTATGCAAGGCTTATATATCATAAGAAACCTGTATCGAGCTCCGGAACCAAAATACGGTCCTGATACCAACAGTTTCAAACGTTAATTCATTTTTTTATTTCATTAATAATTCAGCAAAATAATGTCTTTCAAAAATTGATTTCTAAGACTTGGGACCTCGAAATTCATTTTCAGGCATATGCCCAAGTCCCATATTTCACTGCGGACCTCCCGGGATAGTCGAAACACAGATCCAGGTCCGTTTACTCAAAATGTTGACCAAAGTCAACTATAATCAAATTTAAATTCTAGAAATCACTATTTCTCATATTTTCAAATAAAAGCTTTACGGTTTCATGTCCGGACTGCACACGCAAATCGAAGTATGTAAAATTAGTCTTTTTATGGCTATTAAGCATAAAACTGAGTCTAAATTCACAAAATGACTCATTGGGTCATCACAATTGAGAGGTTTGACTGAGAGTTGACTTTGTCGATATCGGGTTCAAATTTTAGTTTCAGGAGTTGGAATGCGTCCACTTTGACATTTGGGACTTGCATGCAAAATTTGAGGTCATTTGGAGTTGTTTAGGTTTGATCTGCGCAAGTTTTGAATTTGAAAATGTTCATTAGTCCTTTAGGCTTGAATTAAGGTACGATTCTTAGTTTTGATGTTTGTTTGGTGTGATATAAGGCCTCGAGTAGGTTTGTGATATATTTTGTTATTGGTTAGTGTGTTGGGACGGGGTCCCGGGCCTCGAGGAAGTTTCCGATGGGCTACTGACCAATCCACCTTGTTTTTTGACTGCTGGTGTTCTCAGGTCAAGTTTCCTTCTTTGCGTTTGCTAAGGGTTAAAGGGGGATGAGAAGTAGCTGTTCTTTGCGTTCGTGATCGAGCTCCACGTTAGTGAAGCAGCCAAGTGCTCAGAGGAGCTTAGCCTACGTGTTCACGAGGTCTAGACCGCCTTCACGAAGGCTTGTATGTTTGCTTCACGGTGTTCGCCTACAGAGAACGCGAACATGAAGGCCTTTGTATGGGCAGAGTTTTTGGTCATCGCGAACACGATGAGGGTCCCACGTTTGAGATGTATAATACCTAGACAGACTACATAGTACTCTATTCCGAGGGTTTGAGTTATTATATTTTGAGTTAGAGACCTCGGTTTTGGATGGAATTTTCACAATTTGGATCGGGGTAAGTGTTTTTAATTTAGATTTGTCCATTATTTATGATTCCGTCTTTATTTTTATCATTTAATTGGTTTTTTGAATTGGATAAATTGAAAATTTTTGTAAAAAATTTTCTAAAATATAACTTGAAAATTTGAAGATCAATTTGAGGTCGGATTAGATGATTTTGATATGGTTGGACTCGTATCGGAATGAATGTTTGAAATTTATAAGTTTGGTCCGGTTCCGAGAGGCGAGCCCAGGGTTAACTTTTTGAGTTGACTTTTTTATTTTCATTAAAGATCAAATCTTTATTATTCGAAATTACTTCCTATAGCTTTTATTTGAGCCGTTCAGAGTTGGATTTGCATGGGAAAGACTTGTTAGTGGACTGATTTAGCTTGTTTGAGGTAATTATCTTGCCTAACTTTGTGTGGGAAAAACTTTTCCGTATGATTTTATCTTATTGCACTATTTGAATTGTGTGAAAGACGATTATATGAGATGACAAGTGTGTACACGTACTTATATATGATATTTGACAGGTAGAGACTCTTAGTCCTTTATATGATTTTAATGGAAGTTGTTGGTAAATGAGATATCTTTTATTGAATTACCTTTCGTTTGATTATATGCTTATTGATGTTGTTGTTATATGAAATATCTTTCATTGTTGAATTAATTTCCTTTTCATCTTATGCATTAATTGATGTTGTTGTTATTTTCCTTTTTATTTTATCGTTGTTAAAGTTTACTGTAAACCTAGTTGTTGAGTTGTGGGCTATGCATTAATGTAGCATTGTTATTGTTGTTTGAGAAATATTATGATTGGTATTGTTGTTTGAGAAATATTGTGGCATTGGTATTGTTGTTTGAGAAATATTGAGGCATATGAGCACGTGGTATGCGAGTTAATTATTGTGTTGTGATTGTGATGCACATGCAGCGGCATAAGAGTGGTAAGTGTATTGCTACGCATGTGGTGAGATTGGGGGGGGGGGATGCTTATGCGCGTGTTGCTAGTAAGAAAAATTACTACTTGAAGCATATGCGGCGAGATAAGCGGGCTAAAGCGCGTGAAGCTATTTCAAGAAAAATATTTTTAAAACAAATGTGAAGCTCACATGGCGATATAAGGATGATATGTGATTATGATACGTGATACATCAAAGTGACTGGTTGTTATTTTTGTATTGTAATTATTTGTGACTTCTTGCATGTATCAGGCATTTCATGTGACTTGCTGTATTATTTTAATGTACTAATACGTGCCTCCATTGTTACGTGATGAATTGGTCGTCAAGATGGATTTACTTATATGGATTTATTATCATGAAATCAGTTGAGTTGTTGGTAACATATAGATTTAAATAGAGAAATCATTATCATGCTTTACTTTCATTGATTCTTAAAACAAACTTATTATCTCATTTGATGCTCTACTTTGTTTAGATTGCTATCGTGCTTTACCTTGACTGATCCTTACGATAAACTCGTTATCTCAATTTATGCTTTCCTTTATTTAAATTGTTATTACGATCTACTTTATCAGTTTTCAAAGTAAACTCATTGACTTATTGGTTGTTATACTTTATGTAAATCGTAATCATGTTTACTTTGATTGATTTTTAATATAAACTCTTTATCGCATTTGATGCTTTAGTCTATTTAAATTGTATCCATGCTTTACTTTATTGATTCTCAAAACAAACCATTATTTCATTTGAAGCCTTACTTTATTTAAATTTTTATCATGTTTTACTTCATTTAAATAAACACGTTGAACATTTTATTGGTATTTGATACAAATAAGATATACATGGTGGTACGAGATATTGCCGCGCAAGTGTGACTTATGTTATGGAATGAGGTATTAGCCGTGCGAAGGTGATCGATAATGTTGCTGTAACGACCCGGTCGGTCGTTTTAAGAATTAGCGCCCCGATCACCTATTAACCGCTTCTCCCATGTGTATTTATGTTATTGGAACATGTCGGAGCGTTGAGTAATGAAGTCCGGGGTGATTTTGGACACATAGTCCATAAATGTGGAATTTAGCTTTAGAAATCTGGCCGTAGCTAGAGCTGTGTGAAGACGGAGGAATGGAATTCCGTCGACTCCGTTTGGTGATTTCGGGGTTAGGAGCGTGTTCGGAATGTGTTTCGAGGTCGGTTGTGGATTTAGGCTTGAATTGACGAAAGTTAGAATTTCGGCGATTTCGGCCGATAGGTGAAATTTTGATATTGGACTCGGAATGGAATTTCGAAAGCGACATCAGGACCGTAATGTCATTTATGACATGTGTGCAAAATTTAAGGTCATTCAGATGAGTTTAGATGTGTTTCGGCATCAGATGTGAATTCTAGAAATTCCTAAGTTCTTAGGCTTGAATCTATGCGTAGTTGATGATTTTGATGTTATGAGATGTGTTTTTAAGGCTCGACAAAGTTTGAACAAGGTATTAGGGTCAGTTGGTAGGTTTGGTTGAGGTCCCGGGGGCCTCAGGGTTGTTGCGGATGCCCAACGGGTGAGTTTGAGACTTTGAGAGCAGCTGAACCATTCTGGTTCAGAAGTTTCACACTTGTGATGGTATTTCCGCAGGTGCGACCCCAGGTCGTTTAATGAATTTCTGCACCTGCGATTGGGTTTTCGCAGGTGCGGCACCGCATGTGTGATCCTAGTGTCGCAGGTGCGAAACATCTAGGCTGGTTATACCAAAGAATCTGAGGGTTTGAAATTCATAATTCCAAAATCGATTGTGAGCTCGGAACTTGGAGATTTTCAGTGGGATTTGAAGAGGAGAATCATAGGTAACGTTTTCTAACCTTAATCCATTTTTATATCAATAATCTCTATCATTTTCCTCAATCTAATCAATGAAATTGAATGAAAAACCATGAAAATGAGATGAAATTTCCCCAAGTAGAAATCTGAGAATTTAGGGAGATTTAGACGTCGGATTTTGTTGATTCTTGTTCGAGTGGGTTCATGATAGAATGGGTGTTCGGGAAATATAACTTTTACCCGATTCCGAGACGTGGGCCTGGGGATTTTTCGGGCGAATTTCCTAATTTCGTGTATTAGCTTATAAATAATTAGCTATTTTGTTCGCTTGAAGTGATATTTACACCATGCAATCGATTTGAATAGATTTGGGCCACCCGGAGTCAAATACTCGTGGCAAGAGTGTGGTATTGAGTTGATTAAGGCAGTCAAGGTAAGTGGCTTGCCTAATTCTTTATTGGGGACTTCCCCTTAGGAAGTTTTATTCTGATTTTGTTACGTGGACGCCGTGTACGTAAGGTGACGAGTGCGTACACAGATCATTTTGCTAAAATCCTATTTTTACTTCCATGAAATCGCTCATTTTCATTCATATATGATGTTTCCTATCTTAATTTAGTAGATAGCTTAAGAGTAAGCATGCCTACCTGTTCTTACTTGATTCCCCTTTGCTTGCTACTAGTCGCATCATGCTTAGGTAGCTTTACCCTATTCTTGCCTGTTGTTTTTCCTGGATTGTTTAATTAAGTCATAATTGACATACTTCTGCTTTGCATATTTAAATTGGGACTACGGACCGAGATCCGGGGAGCTTTCCCCCTGTACTGCATTCCATATTTAAATTGGGACTACGGACGGAGATCCGGGAGCTTTCCCCCTGTACTGAAATGCATATTTAAATTGGGACTACGGACGGAGATCCGTGAGCTTTCCCCCTGTACTGTATAGCATATTTAAATTGGGACTACAGACTGAGATCTGGGAGCTTTCCCCGTGTCTTGCATTGCACATTTACTGTTGAGATATATGCTGTGCTGAGCCGAGGGCTCTCTTTCTGTTATTAAATCTTTCCGTTTTCATTAAATCCTTTTTATCATTGCTTATCTATATTTCACTGTTTTAAATTGTATATTGACTTGTTTTACAAAATCAGTAGGGCCTAAAACCTGACCTCGTCACTACTTGACTGGGGTTAGGCTTTGCACTTACGGAGTACCGAATGTGGAGTACTCACGCCCTTTCCTGCGCATGTTTTCCCCATGTGCAGATCCAGTTACCGACACTCAGTATTTAGGCTAGGAGTCGTTCTAGCAGCTGCAGGAGACAGCGAGGTAATTCTGCCGCGTCCGCAGAATCCCACGAATCCCCTTCTACTCTAGCATAGGAATAGAAGACTTATGTATTTTTCCACTGTTTCATTGTATAGAGCTACATTTAGTAGAGAGCTTGTGGCTATCGTGACATTCTGGGTTTTGGGAAGTGAAAGTGTATATGCTGAGCAGCTATGTTATATCTACTTGAGTTCTTTCCTATCTTTATTTTATTGATTCTATCATTTTGCGCAAATTTTAGGCTTACCTAGTCGTAGAGATTAGGTGCCGTAACGATACCTTTCGGAGGGCAAAATGAGTCATGATAGCTGCACGAGGTGCCATGGGAGTATGCATTATGACTTGCGATTTGCGGTTATAAGGTATGGTACCGCTGAGTGATTATTGTTGGAAATCTTGTGCTGAAATTGCTTGATTATCTAAATTGCAATTGCCTCATCAATTTAATTTAGTTGTATTTTAACTGTGTTCTTAGTATTTTACTGTTTTATCACTTGTTTATTTGATGTTTCCATTTGTTGCTTCCACTTTCGTTCATTTGTTTCATATTAACATTCCTTCCATTGTTAACTTATATGAATGCTCTTTCTCACTTGTTAATTTTATATTGATATTCCTTTCTCTGTTAGCTTTATTATTACTTTGTATATATTTTTCCATGTCTAGCGAGTTTCTTGACTTACCTCGTCACTACTTCACCGAGGTTAGTCCTGATACTTATTGGTTACCGCTCTGGTGTACTCATATTATATTTCTGCATATTTTTGGGCAGATCCAACTACTTCAGATCGTGTTGGTTTTGAGAGGTGTGGCTTCGCATCAAGCCACTCTAAGGTATACCTGCTTGATGCTCACTGGCCTGGGAATCTCCTTCTGATACCATCTCTACTACTGTTTACATTCATTTTAAAACAAGATTGTATTTAGATATTATAGTGCATTTCAGTAGAGCTTATGACCCTGTAATACTGGTTTTGGGGATTGTATAATTATTGTTAAGTTTTAGTTACTTTATTTCATTTATCAGTTTAATTTTTGTATAGTTAAGTTGGTTATTTCTGTTAGATCTCTTCATGTTTTAAGCTTACTTAGTCTTAGGGATTAGATGCCATCATGATTCTTAAGGTTGATTGGGGTCGTGACAAGTTGGTATCAGAGCTCTAGGTTCATAGGTTCTAGGAGTTATAAGCAAGTTTAGTAGAGACTTGCGGATCACTTCGGAGACGTCTGTATTTATCTTTGAGAGGCTACAGAACTATTATGAAATTCTACTTCTTTGACTCCTTAGTGTGCGTCATTAATTCGGCTTGAAGCATATATCTTATATTTTCTTTATATTCACTCATACATGATGTCGTGTGCTCGGTATCGACTATGCACCGGCCGTTTGTGATGCATCAGATGGGATGTGAAGAGCTGTGGATGCTCGATAATTGTCTCGAGGTATTATCCAAACAGAGGGCGCGGATGTGTTGGTAGATCTTTCAGTTTTCACATATGGGATGCAGCAGATTTTTGTATCTGGTTGGTGAGTACGAGGTTGGGAGGATTTGATTTAGTGGCTGGTTGTTGTGATCGTGGTAGGGTGTCACGACCCGAATTCCGACCGTAAGGACCGTGATGGCGCCTAACATGCACTTGCTAGGCAAGCCAACATTAGACATTTACAACATAAAAATCTTTGAAAACTTACGAAAATTACTACGGTTCAACACATGATAAATTAAAGAAGAAACGAAAAATCCATAGCAACACCGTGCATATACTTTATACGTATATATCTATATCTATCCACCCATGATCTGGAGTCACAACTCACGGACTATAAGATTTATCTACAAGTAATTGGCTGAAGGAAAAAGTATACAACTGTTTATGAACCAAAGAAAAACAGTAAATGAACAGATAGCAGGGGACTTCAGGAATCTGCAGACGTTGGCAAATCTACCTTGGGTCTCCCGGTAAGGAAGTCAACAGCAAAGCTCAGAATCAGCTCGGACCGACATCTAGATATGCACAGAAAGTGCAGAGTGCAACATCAGTACAACCAATCCAATGTACTGGTAAGTGTCAAGCCTAACCTCGGGGAAGTAGTGACGAGGCTAGGACAAGACACACACGTATCACCTGTACAGTATAATCATGCTACTAGCAACAACAATAATAAACGAAATAGAGCAGGAAATAGTGTGAAGGGGACATACAGTGGGGGTTCACATTATAAGGAACGATAAACAATGATAAGACAAAATTAAACAATAAGCCTCACAAAAATTAACCAAATAAAACAGCAAAGGAAAACTACACGATATCACCCTTCGTGCTTTTACTGTCAATCTCACCAAATAAATAAATCGAACAACATGACATCACCCTTCGTGCATTAAATCTCTCATAATGTAACACGACATCACCCTTCTTGATTTATCACTCACAAAACATGACACAACATCACCCTTCGTGCATTAACACTTACTGACAAACATTGCACGACATCACCCTTTGTGCTTTACACTTTTCCTCACCAAAATAAAGATCAATAGAAATAGAGATACAAAATATCATAAATCAGTCTTACTTCAATATTTAATGCCACAATATCGGTCTCAACCTTGAGACAATAGTCAAGAATTACCAAATTCTAGTAAAAGAGGATAAGAAATGTCCAACATATCATTTGGCTAAGCTAAATTTGAACAAGTTGATTAAAGACTACAACCATTACAACAATAGGACTCATTTGCATGCTATGACTCAAGAACAACGT
Organism: Nicotiana paniculata; assembly: GCA_005239505.1. Taxonomy (NCBI): domain Eukaryota; kingdom Viridiplantae; phylum Streptophyta; class Magnoliopsida; order Solanales; family Solanaceae; genus Nicotiana; species Nicotiana paniculata. Next base: position 23,535 of record MDKI01248535.1, read on the forward strand.
ATAGGTGCTCATTACCTCACCTTTACATCGTACTCAACAACCAAACACGTAGAAAATAGTCAAACAACACCTAATCCCTCAAGCTAAAGTTAGACATGACACTTACCTCGATCTGCAAGCCACTCACTGCTCAAGTACAACCTTTCCTCTAGAATTCGTCTCCAACCCACTCGTATCTAGTCATAATTAGCTTAATAACATCAATTATCGCTAAAGGAATAATTCTCAATACAAAATTATAAATTTCCCAAATTTTCTCCCAAAAAGCCAAAAATTGACCCCGGGCCCGGTTGGTCAAAACTCGAGGTTCAGACCAAAATCGGTTCACCCATTCACCCCCGAGACCGAAGATATAATTTTTTTCAAAATCCGACCCCAAATTGACGTCCAATTTCCAATTTCTCAAAAATCCCTGATTCTACCCTAACCCCCAATTTCTACCATGAAATCCATAGATTTTAGGTTGAATTCTTGTAAAATAGAGTAAAAGATTGAAAGAAACGAGTTAAGGAACACTTACCTATGATTTGGGAAAGAAAATGTCTTTGAAAATCTCCCTAGGTCTCCTATCCTTTTGAAAATTGGAAGAAAAATGGCTGGAGTCTGAATTAATGAACTCACTACCCAGCAACCTTTGCACCTGCGGTGCTTTGGTCGCACGTACGGACAGGACGTCCACTTCTGCAGAAAAGGACTGGGCTTACTGGGGCCACACCTGTGGACATGGTTCCGCTTCTACAATCCCGCTCATGTGGAGAGAAGTCCGCATCTGCAGAGAAATGAAGCCCAGGCCTGGGTCTCACATGCGAGGCTGTCGCTCGCACCTGCGACCAAAGGCTCGCAGGTGCGGGCAAAATCTGGTGCACCAACAACCTTGTTGAGGTTTGAACTAAACTTGCACATCGCCCGAAGGACACCCGAGCCCTCGGGGCTCAAACCCAAACATGCACACAAGTCTTAAAACATCATACATACTTGCCCGTGTGTTCAAATCGCTAAAATACGGACTTGCTCGTGCCATCAAGATCAAACATTAAGCAAATTATTTAAAATCATTAATTTTCAGCAAATTCAATTTTTGTCAAAAATTTATATATCGAGCTAGGGACCTCGGAATTCGATTTCAGGCATACCCCTAGAACCCATATTTTACTACGGACCCACCGGGACCGCCAAAACATGGGGCCGGGTCCGTTTACTCAAAATGGTGACCAAAGTCAGCTAAAATCATTTTTAGGGACAAAATAATTTTTTCTTCAATATTCCACACAAAGGATTTCCGGAATTACGCTTGGACTTCGTACGTAAATCGATGTCGGTAAAAATAAGATTTTTAAGTCTAATGAGCGCCGAATAGAGTCCTAAAAAGCAAGATGACCCTTTTGGATAATCACAATCTCCACCTCTAAAACAAACGTTCGTCCTCGAACGAACATAGAAAAGTACCTAAACTGGCGAATAAGTGGGGATATCTACTACGCATGTCCGACGCAGACTCCTAAGTGGCTGCCTCAATAGGTTGACCTCTCCAATGCACTCGAACTGAAGGATAAATCTTTAACCGCAACTGACAAACCTGCCGGTCTATAATGGCTACCGACTCCTCCTCATAAGTCAAATACTTGTCTTACTAGACAAAGCTGAAATCTAACATGTGGGACGTGTCACCATGATACTTCCGGAGCATGGACACATGAAATACTGAATGGGCTGCTGATAACCCCAGAGGCAACGCAAGTCAATAAGCCACCTCCCCCACTCTCTCGAGAATCTCAAAAGGCCCGATATACCCAGGGCTCAACTTGCTCTTCTTTCCAAATATCATGAAACCCTTCATGGGCGATACCCCAAGCAATACCCTCTCCCCGACCATGAATACAACATCTTGAACTCTACGATCGACATAACACTTTTGACCGATTTGAGCTGTATGAAGTCGATCCTGTATAATTTTGACCTTTTTCAAGGCCTCCTGTACTAAATCAGTACACAACAACCGAGCCTCCCCCGACTCAAACCACCCAACTGGCGACCTGCACCATCTACCATATAATGCCTCATAAGGAGTCTGAATGCTCGATTGGTAGCTGTTATTGTAGGCGAGCTCTACAAGGTGAAAGAACAGATCCCACAATCCTCCGAAGTATATAACACAAGCACGGATCATATCCTCCAATATCTGAATAGTACGCTCAAACTGCCTGTCCGTCTAAGGATGGAATATTGTGCTCAGCTCAACCCGCGTACCCAACTCACGTTGTACTGCCCTCCAAAAGTGCGAGGTAAACTGCGTACCTCGATCAAAAATGATAGACACAGGAACATTATTAAGACGGAAGATCTCTCGAATATAAATCCCTGTTAACGGCTCCAAAGAATAGGAAATTGCCAGAGGAATGAAGTGTGCTGACTTGTCAGCCTATCCACAATGACCCACACGGCGTCGAACTTCCTTTGAGTCAATGGGAGTCTAACAACAAAGTCTATACTAATGCGCTCCCATTTCCACTCAGGAATCTTCATCTGTTGAAGCAAACCACCACGTCTCTGATGCTCAAATTTTACCTGCTGACAATTCAGGCACCGAGCCACATAACCAACAATATCTTTTTTCATCTTTCACCACCAATAATGCTGCCGCAAGTCCTTCTACATCTTCACGGCGCCCGGGTGAATAGAATACCGAGATCTGTGATCCTTCTTAAGGATAAAGTCATGAAGCCCATCAATATTAGGCACACATACACGACCCTGCATCCTCAAAATTCTGTCATCTCTAACGGTAACCTGCTTGGCACCACTGTGCCGAACTGTGTCCCTAAGGACCATCAAGTGAGGGTCGTCATACTGTCGATCTATGATACGCTCAAACAAGGAATACCGAGCGAATGTGCAATCAAGAACACGACTGGGCTCTTAAATATCCAACCTCACTAACTGGTTGGCCAAATTTTGAACATCTGAATCTAGCGGTCTCTCGCCGAGCAGAATGAATGCAAGACTACCCCTACTAAATGACTTCCTACTCAATGCATTGGACACCACATTGGCCTTTCCCGGATGATACAATATGGTGATATTATAGTCCTTCAATAGCTCTAACCACCTCTTCTTCTTCAAATTCAGATCCTTCTGGTTGAAAAAATACTGAAGGCTACGATTATCCGTGAAAACCTCACACGACACGTCATAAAGATACTGCCTCCAAATCTTCAGCGCGTGCACAATGGTTTCCAACTATAAATCATGAACATGGTAATTCTTCACATGAACCTTCTACTGCCGAGACACATATGTAATCACTCTGCCCTCTTGCACCAATACTGCTCCGAGCCTAAGATGGGAGGCATCACAGTACACCGTGTAACAACCTAAATCTGATGGTAATACCAACACCGGCGCTGAAGTCAAGCCTATCTTGAGCATCTAAAAGATCGCCTCACACTCATCCGGCCATCTGAATGGGTCCCCCTTACGGGTCAACCTGGTCAACGGGGCTGCTATAGATGAAAACCTTTCCACAAATCGACAATAATAACCCGCCAAACCCAAGAAGCTCCTGATCTCCGTAGATGAAGTGGGTGTAGGTGAGTTATTGACTGCCTCAATCTTCTTAGGATCTAACTGAATACTCTCTGTTGATATGACGTGACCCAAGAAAGCGACTGAATCTAACTAAAAACTCGCACTTCAAAAATTTAGCATACAACTGACTGTCCCTCAAAGTCTGGAGCACTATCCTAAGGTGCATCTCATGCTCCCCCGACTGCGGGAGTATATCAAAATGCCGTGCATAAACAAAATCACAAAGGAATCCTGATAAGGCTTGAACACTCGGTTCATCAAGTCTATAAATGATGTGGGGGCATTGGTCAACCCAAAGGACATCACCAAAAACTCAAAGTCCCCATACCGCATCCGAAAAGCTGACTTAGGGACATCGGACTCCCTAATCCTCAACTGATGGTAGCAGATACTTGTTCTTGATTGTGACTTTTTTCAACCGCCTATAATATATACACATCCTCATATACCCATCATTCTTCTTCAAGAACAAAACCGGTGCACCCTAGGGCGAGACACTAGGTCTAATAAAGCCCTTATCAAGCAAATCCTGCAACTGTTTCTTCAATTCTTTCAACTATGGTGGGGCCATCCGATATGGCGGAATAGAAATGGGCTGAGTGCCCGGAGCCAAGTCAATACAAAAGTCAATATCCCTGTCAGGTGGCATCCTCGACAGGTCTGCATGAAATACCTCAGGAAACTCACGAACAACAGGCACAAAATCCATAGAGGGAACCTCAGCACTAGAATCATGAACATAAGCCAAATAGGCCAAACATCTCTTCTCGACCATACGCCGAGCCTTCATATAAGAAATTACCCAGATGGAAGAATGACCGGGAGTCCCTCTCCACTATGATCAAGGCAACCACGACAAGGCTAATGCCCCTGTCTTGGCGTGACAATCCAAGATAGCGTGATAGGGTGACATCCAATCCATGCCCAATATAACATCAAAATCAACCATATCAAGGAGCAGTAGGTCTACACTGGTCTTAAGACTCCAAATAATGACCACACATAAAAGATACACACGATCTACAAAAGTATCATCCCCCACGGGCGTAGACACATATACAGGGGCGCTCAAACAATCACGGGGCATAACCAAATATGAAGCAAAATAAGATTACACATATGAGTAAGTAGACCCCAGATCAAACAGAACTGAAGCTTCTCTACTGCAAAATGAAATAGTATATGTGATAACAACGTGAGATGACTCAACCTGAGGTATGGCTGGAAAGGCATAACATCGAGGCTGGGCCCCACCACCCTGAACCATGTCTCTGGGTTGACCTCTAACTGGCGGGCCTCCACCTCTAGCAGCCTGACCTCCACCTCTAATAATATAGTCCCTACCTCTGGCTACCTGACCCCTATCTCTGGCTGGCTGGGTAGGCAGTGCAACAGTGGTGCCAGAACCATGGCACGAGAACTCTGGTACTGTGAACTACTCGACCCACGAGGGAAATATCTAGAAATGTGCCTCGGATAACCATAAGTGTAATATGACCTCGGCTGCTGATACTGTTGGCCGGCAAACGGACCCTATCAACTTGAATAACCACCCTGAAAACTCTGAAGAGAAGGTGTACTGATAGGAGCTAGTGGTGCACTGTAAGCTGGCTGATCATAATAAGGCGTATAAGAGCCACGACCACCTGGGGAACCGTGGGACGCCTGGAATGTTGAATGAAATTTCCTGTCCAAGAACCATCTCAACTCGTGTGGCCACATTGGCCGCATCCTGGAAAGAAATATCACTTCCTGTCTCCTTAGCCATCTGCAATCTAATAGGCTGAGCAAGACCCTCAATAAACCTCCTCGTCCGCTCTCTATCTGTGGGAAGCAAAAGAATAACATGAAGGGCCAAATCCACAAAACAAGTCTCATACTGAGTAACAGTCATCCTGCCCTGCTACAGACGCTAGAACTGACGGCGACGCTCCTATCTCAAAGTGATAGGTAGAAACTACTGTAAGAAGAGATGTGAGAACTGGTCCCAAGTGAGAGCAGGCGACCCGACCGGTCTGGTTAATAAATAATCTCACCGCCATTTCTTGACGGAACCAGCCATCTGAAAGCAGCAAAGTCGACCCCATTGGTCTCCAATATACCCATATTTCGAAGAACCTCATGATAGCTATCAAGGTACTCTTGGGGGTCGTCTTAAGTGGCATCAATGAAATGAACTGGGAAAATCTTGGTAAACCTATCCAATCTCTACACTGCCTTGGAGGAGATAAGTGACCCATCAACGGGCTGTGCCGCGACAACCGACTGAACCACTTCGACTGGATGAGTTGCTGGAGTCTGAAATTGGAGAGCCATCTGCTCCGGACTGTGAGTAGCAGGAGTATGGGCTCCTCCTCCAGCCTGAGATACGGCTGGTGCCATGGGGAATGCGCCGGTTTGGGCCACACTCTCCAGACCAAGGCGTCCCTTTAGCACTAGGGTGGTAATAAACCCCTCTAGGACCAAGCTGGTCCGGCACTAACGATTTGAGTTGGAACCTCCTCGTCGAACTCTACCTGAGGCTCCGCAGCGGGAGCTGCTGCTCGGACCCTGGGCTGAGCCCTACCCCTGCCTCGGCCTCTGACACGGTCTCAGCCTCGACCTTTGCGTTGCAGAAGCTGCTGTTGGAGGATAAGGCTACTGATTAGCGGAGGAAGCAGTATGTGTTATCTCCATCTACGAGAGAACAAGAATAGGAGAATTCAATCAGTATTGAGATAAGAAAATCGCACAACAGAGTTGAATAAAAAGCAAAATTTGTTCCTACACTTCATAGCCTCTAGGAGATAAGTACAGACGTCTCCGTACCGATCCCCCAGACTCTACTAAGCTTGTCCGTGAATTGTGAGACCTAAGCAACCTAGTGCTCTGATACCAACTTGTCACGACACGAATTCGCACCGTTGGGACCGTGATGGCGCCTAACGATGCACTTGCTAGGCAAACCAACATTAGAGATTTACAGCACAAAAATCTCCAAAAACTTGCGGAAATTACTTCGATTCAACACATGATAAATTAAATAAGAAACAAAAAATCCATAACAACACCGCGCATATACTATATATGTATATATTTATCTATTCACCCATGATCTGGAGTCACAACTAACAGACTACTAAGATTTATCTACAAGTAATTGGCTGAAGAAAAAAGTACACAACTGTTTATGAACCAAAGAAAAACACTAAATAAAAAGATAGGAGGGGACTCTAGGAATCCGCGAACGTCGGCAGATCTACCTTGGGTCTCCGTGTAAGGAAGTAAACATCAAAGCTCGGAATCAGCTCGGACTGACACCTGGATCTGCACAGAAAGTACATAGTGCAACATCAGTACAACCGACCCAATGTACTGGTAAGTGTCGATCCTAACCTCGGGAAATTAGTGACGAGGCTAGGACAAGACACACACATATCACCTGTAAGTATAATCATGCTACTGGCAACAACAGTAATAAAAGAAATAGAGTAGGAAATAGTGGGAAGGGGACATAAAGTGGGGTTTTGCATTATAAGGAATGAGAAACAATGATAAGACAAAATTAAACAATAAGCCTCACACGAATTAAGCAAATAAAAGCAAAGGAAAACTGCACGACATCACCCTTCGTGCTTTTACTCTCAACCTCACAAAATAAATAAACCGAACGGCACGACATCACCCTTTGTTAATTAACTCTCTCATAATATAACACGACATCACCCTTCGTGCTTTATCACTCACAAAACATGGAACGGCATCACTCTTTGTGCATTAACACCCACTCACAAACATTGCACGACATCAGCCTTCGTGCTTTACACTCCCCCTCACCAAAACAATGATCAATAGCAACAGAGATACAGAAATATCATAAATCAGTCTTACTTCAATATTTAATGCCACAATATCGATCTCAACCTTGAGACAGTACTCAAGAATTACCAAATTCCAGTAAAACATGATAAGAAATATCCAACATATCAATTGGCTAAGCTAAATATGAACAAGTTGATTAAAGACTACAACCGTTACAACAATAGGAATCATTTTCATGCTATGACTCGACAACAACGTATAGGTGTTCGTCACCTTACCTATACATCGTACTCAACAACCAAACACGTATCAAAGAGTCAAACAACACACAATCCTTCAAGCTAAAGTTAGACACGACACTTACCTCGATCCACATGCCACTCACTGCTCAAGTACCACTTTTCCTCTAGAATTCACCTCCAACCCACTCATATCTAGTCATAATTAGCTTAGTAACATCAACTATTACTAAAGATATAATTCTGAATACAAAATTATAGATTTCCCAAATTTTCTCCCAATAAGTCAAAAACCGACCCCGAGCCTGCTTGGTCAAAACTCGAGGTTCGGCCAAAAATTCCTTCACCCATTCACCCCTGAGGCTGAATATATAATTAGTTTCGAAATCCGACCCCAAATTGAGGTCCAATTTCCAATTTCCCAAAAATCCCTAATTCAACCCAAACCCCCAATTTCTACCATGAAATCCCTAAATTTTTGGTTGAATTCTTGTAAAATGGAGTAAAAGATTGAATGAAAAGAGTTAAGGAACACTTACCTATGATTTGTGGAAGAAAATGTCTTTGAAAAATCGCCCTAGATCTCCTTTGGATGCATGTGCGGACAGGACGTCCGCTTCTGCGGAAAAGGACTAGGCCGACTGGGGCCGCACTTGCGGACATGGTTCCGCTTTTGAATCCCGCTCATGCGGAGAGTAGTCCGCATCTACGAAGAAAGGAAGTCCAGGCCTGGGTCTCACCTGTGGGGTTGTCGCTCGCACCTGCGACCAAAGGCTCGCAGGTGCGGGCACACCAGATCTGGTGCACCAGCAACCTTGTTTAGGTTTGAACTCAACTTGCACATCGCCTGAATGACAGCCGAGCCCTCGGGGATCCAAATCAAACACACAAGTCGATAAACACCGTACAAACTTACTCGTGTGATCAAATCCATAAAATAACAGCTCGAACTATGGATTTGACACCAAACACATGAAATTCTCAAGAACACTTTAAAATTCTATTTTCTCAACTGAAGGCCTGAATCACGTCAAATCAGTTTCGTTTCTCACTGAATTTCACAGACAAGGTTTAAATATCATAACAGACATGTACCAGGCTTCAGAACCAAAATACGGACTCGATACCATCAAGATCAAACATTAAGCAAATTGTTTAAAATCATTAATTTTCAGGAAATTCAATTTTAGTCAAAAATTCATATCTCGACATACATAGCCGCTATTGTGGCGTTGCTTTAGCAGCCAAAACGCGCTTCAATAAAAAACTACTGAAACTCACCCATCACACCTGCGGGAAGAGACCCCGCTTCTGCGCACATGCAGGTGTGACAATAGTGCTGAAACTTGCGGTATTTCTGTGTCATTATTAATTCTACACTTCAGCATTAGAGAGGTTAGAAAAAATAATTTTTGATTTACAGAAGCTCTCTTGAGAGTGGGTATCTCGATTGCGATATTATGGTTGTTTTGAAGGAAATACGTTGGTTTAGGGGCTTTCGGACGACGTGGTATGTGCTAGGATCTCTTACGGTGAGCTTCGATTTAGGACCGTAGTGTACCAACAAGGAGAATTGTTAACTTGAAGGCAAGTCGAGGAGGATTCAAAGAAATGGGTTAGCTCTGCTGTGGTGGTGGGCATAATAATAAAGGTAATTTGTTCCTTTGATGCAGTGATGCTTTACCGGTTTTTTGTGGCAATACTCTTGGGTTTTACGGCTTGCGTGACTTGGTTGAGTTGTAGAAATTTACTTCTGATGGCTTGGTTACGTGTGTACAAATTTTAAAGAGTTCTTAATAGTGTCAACCATGACTTGAGCTGGATGTCTGCTATTGGCATAATGAATATGTTGCGCATTATGATTTTCTCTCCTAGGTGGGGACATGCGTTCTGGATAGCATGGATGGTTTTAGATGTTTATTAGAACTGTGGCACTATTAGGTATCATTAGATAAGGGTGCACATTTCATAAGGCGCCTTGTACTTGTATCATTAGAGAAGGGTGCACAGTAATCGCCTGATTGATCGATCGTTAATGTTCAGATTTGCTATATGGAATGAAGAATTACTGAAGTATTTCGCATGGGATGATCATGTACGATGAATGTGCTAGTCATTTGAGTAGGGTAGTTGGGATGAGATATGGTGATTCTAGCATTCTATGGATCTGAAAACTAACAGGATTCTTAGAGGTTTCTTATTCCATGGTCGCGGATGGTGAGGTATGCTAAGAGGTTGGCGACTGATGGTATGTGCTATAAATATATTATTGTGGGCTTTTCAGAGGTTATATACCTATTTCATAAGGATTGTAATTGATTTGGAGGCCACTGGTAGGCCTAATGAGAATACGTATTCTACGTCGGATCAGATTTGTTTACTCAGCACAGTTAATGTTGAGGGTGGTGTCATCGATTAGAGTTGATATTATTCGTGTTCTGATGTATTCCATGTGTTACTCTTTTATGCCACTGTGAGTTGTGAGATGGTTGACCATTTATATGCACAACGCGACTATGTTTTGGCTTTGGGGAAAAATTCGAGCGAGATGTCTCCTGGGATGTTGAATGGTTGATTGCGTCTTGGTTATGGTCTTCTTGTTGTGGTATGTAGTGATATCCATATCTATATTGTTATGGTTATGCGCTTCGCATGTTTGTTGTTAATATGCATATGGTTGTTGATTGTGAGCGTCATAGGTCGACGTATTCTATATGGACGTGTTTGAATTGGTTCACGCACCGCATCAGAGTTATGTTGGAATTTGATGCTTGTGCGTATTCAATGTGTTTTGTTTCTCAAATATACTGGGGCACTCAAAGAATCACGGGGCACAACCAAATATGAAAAAATAAGATGACACATAGGAGTAAGTAGACCCCGGGTCAAATAGAACTGAAGCATCTCTACTGCAAACTGAAACAGTACCTGTAATAACAACATCGAATGACTCAACCTTAGGTCTGGTTGGAAAGGAATAGCATCGGGGATGGGCCCCACCACTCTGAACCATATCCCTAGGATGGCATGTAGCTGGCGGGCCTCCACCTCTAACAGCTTGACCTCCACCTCTAACAATCTAGCCCCTACCTCTGGCTACCTGACCCCTACCTCTGGATGGCTGAGCAGGCTATGCAACAACTGGTGCCGGAACCATGGCACGAGAACCCTGATGATGTGGCTGAACACCCAATAATCCGGACAAGTCCACCGGATATGCCCATAATCACCACACTCAAAACATCCATCCTGATAATGTGGCTGTGGAAACTGAGACTGACCCAGACGAGCTGGCTGACCACGATAATAACTCTGAATAGGAGGTGCTTTGAAAGCAGTTGGTGGTGCACTATAGGTTGGCTGCCCAGAAAGAGGTACATAAGAACCACGACTCCATGAAGCACTGTGGGATGGCAGAAGCGCTGAATGGAACGTCTAGGGAAAACGGTCTCTAGAAAAAGTACCCCTGCCTCCAGATGAGGCGGCCCTGAATCCACCGGAATGACGAGGTCTCTTGTCTAACCCGTGGCCTCCTTGTCCAAGAACCATCTCGACTCGTCTTGTGACATTGGCCGCATCCTGGAAAGAAATCTCGCTCCCAGTCTCCTTGGCCATATGCATTCTAATAGGCTGAGCAAGTCCCTCAATAAACTTCCTCACTCTCTCTCTCTATGGGAAGCAAAAGAATATCATGACGGGCCAAATCCACAAGACGGGTCTCATGCTGAGCAACAGTCATGGTACCCTGCTGGAGACGCTCGAACTGACGGAGGTGCTCCTCTCTGAAGGTGATAGGTAGAAACTTCTCTAAGAAGAGATGTGAGAACTGGTCCCAAGCAAGAGAAAGCGACCCCGCTGGTCTGGTCAACAAATAACCCATCCACTATTTCTTGGCAAAACCGGTCATCTAAAAAGCAGCAAAGTCGACCCCATTGGTCTCCAATATACCAAAGTTCCGAAGAACCTCATGACAGCTATCAAGATACTCTTGGGGATTCTCTAAAGTAGCAGCACTGAAATGGACTGGAAAGATTTGGTAAACCTATCCAATTTCCATAAAGCCTGAGAAGACATAGCTAACCCATCGCCGGGCTGTACCGCAGCAACCGGCTGAACTACTCCGTCTGGATGAGATGCTGGAGTATGAAATTGGGGTGCCATCTGCTCTGGAGTGTGAGAAGCAGGAGTCTGGGCTCCTCCTCCAGCCTGAGATACGACTGGTGCCATAAGGCCTACCAATCGGACCAAAGCATCCTAAGCACTAGGGTGGTAATAAACCCCTCCGGGACCTGAGCTGGTCCGGCGGGAACTGTCTGAGATGGAACCTCCTCATCAAACTCTACCTGAGGTTCAATAGTTGTGGATGTTGCTCGGGCTCTAGGCTGAATCCTACCCCTGCCTCGGCCTCTGGCACGGCCTTGGCCTCAACCTCTGGCCCTCGTAGGAGCTGTTGCTGGAGGCTCTGGTTGCTTCCCGGCTGAAGAAGCGGTACACGTTCTCGCCATCTGCGAGAGAATAAGAATAGGAGAGTTCAATCAGTATTGAGAAAATAAAATCGCACGACAATGTTGAATAAAAGTGAAATTTGTTCCAAACTTTATAGCCTATGGGAGATAAGTACAGACGTCTCCATACCGATCCTCCAGACTCTACTATGTTTGCTCATGACTCGTGAGACCTATGTAACCTTGTGCTCTGATACCAACTTGTCACGACCCAGAATTCCCACGGCCGGGGTCGTGATTGCGCCTAACAATTCACTTGCTACTCTAGCCAATGTTAGAATGTATTGATTTCCTTCAGCAGTTTAAGTAGTAACGTTGATAACAAACTAAAATAACGAATATGTTCTAAGTACAATTGCGGAAATTTAAACAGCCAATCATCTATTAGAATTCCCTGAATCTGGTGTCACAAGTTCACAAACATCTAAAGTAATACACATAAATCTCTGAAATAAGTATAAAGTTTCCTAAATGAAGTAGTACATCTAATTGAAAAGAGGATGGGGACTCCAGGTGCTGCAGGCGCTGAACAACCGTACCTCAAGTCTCCGTAGATATCCAATCTGAGCTGACTAATGACCGCTGCTGGGACCATCTCCAAATCTACACAATGTGCAGAGTGTAGTATCAGTACAACCGACCCCATGTACTGGTACGTTCCGAGCCTAACCTCGACGAGCTAGTGACGAGGCTAAGGCATGGCATCTATATAAACCTGTACGCAATATATAAATGACAAAATAATAGAAATACAGAATAGAACCAAACAACCAACTTAAATCGATAACCACATCCTCTCGAGTGAGCCACTGTCGTCCAGAGTTACGAATCCTTACTATATCAGATAATTAAAGAAATACCGAAAAGAAATGCAGATTAGGAAAAATAAGCATATAGTTTTGTTGCAGCGCACAACCTGATCCCACCAGACATCACAAAATTCTCCCTTATTCCTCAATAACAAATACAATAAAAGTAAATAATATATATATGTTGCGGCCGACAGCGCGATCCCACCATATATCAATATCAATAGTACAATTCACCCTTATTTCACCATATCAATCCACCCTTACTCCTCACCTTTTAAATTCACCTTTTAAATTGCTGGATTGGTCTCGCTGTGTAGTATTATTTGAGTAGACTTTATATGGATCAAGGTTTCCTTTTCTTGGTTCTAAATCCGACCCCAAAGTGAGGTCTAGTTACTAATTTCGCAAAAATCCCTAATTCTACCCAAACCCCCAATTTCCACCATGAAATTACTAGATTTTAGGTTGAAATCTTGTAAAATGAAGTGAAAGATTGAATGAAACGAGTTAACAATCACTTACGTATGAATTGGGGAAGAAGTAGTCTTTGAAAATCGCTTGGAGGGTTTCGTGTGTTTGAAAGTTTTGAAAAATGAGAAAAATCCTGTCTAAGTCAAGATTTACCAGTTGTAGATGTCACATTTGCGACCTGAGCTTCATAATTGCGAAGCTCGCAAATGCGAACCTGTCGCATTTCTGTAGCCTTCGCAAATGCGAGTAATTTGTTCGTAATTGCGAACATCAAACTCCCACGAATGCAACCCTAACCTCGCAAATGCGAGACTACCTACTCCCAGCACATGCTCGCAAATTCAATACTTCTTCACAAATGCGAGGTTCGCATTTGCGAGCCAGACCTTGCAATTGCGAGACCTGCAGACCTGAAGCACACCAGAAATTTTTTTTCTAAGTTCATTTCACTTTGTAGCATATCTGAAACTCGCTCGAGCCCTCGGGGTTCCAAACCAAACATGCACACAAGTATAAAAATATCATACAAAGTTGCTCGTGCGATCAAATCGCCAAAATAACACCTAAAACTTCAAATTTAGCACCAAATCACATGGAATTCCAAAGAACACTTTGAAATTCCTATTTTCACAACCGGACATCTGAATCACGTCAAATCAGTTATGTTTCTCAGCGAATTTCAAAGATAAGGTATAAATACCACAACTGATCCGGAACCAAAATACGGACCCGGTACCAACAAGATCAAACATTAACAAAAATCTTAAAACTATTAAAATATCAGACTTCCAATTTCTGTAACAAAAATTCATATCTCGAGCTAGGTACCTCGAAATTCGATTCTGGGCATACGCCCAGGTCCCATATTATATGACGGACCCACCGGGACCGTCAAAACACGTGTCCGGTGCCGTTTATCCAAAATGTTGACCGAAGTCAACTAAAATCAACTTTTAAGGGGAAAAAATATTATTTCATCCATTTTCAACATAAAATATTTCCAGAAACACGCCTGGACTTCGCACCCCAATCGAGGAGGGTAAAAAATGATATTTTAAGGCACACCTTCTGTAGAATCGCCTTTAACACCACCCGAGGATGATCCCACGTTAGCCTAATCCATGTAAGCCTGATAACATCACATAACTGAAGATCTTTACTTTAACCATAGTCCATAACCCTTGGAACCTAATTTCTGACATCCGAAATCCATTACAAGACCCGATCCTCACATCCAAACACTGTATAAGTCTGAACAAACTCATACCAAAGCCATAACCATACTCCAAGATGTAATCACATGATATACCACATAACTCAGATACTCATAGCAATAACTTCCGACTACAATAGCTGTTCAATGACAATTCCTGTACCGGCAAAAGCCTCATATCAAATAATACTCTGTTCTTAACCTTAGCACATAACAAATGATGACAAAAACACGTAACAAAAGCCTCATATCAAATGAAACTCTATTTTGAACCTTAGCACATTGCAAATGATGACAAAAACACATAGATAATCATAACCACTTATATTATCAACAAGTCATAGAGCTCTCTCGCCCGCCAAGGAAGATAGCCAAATTCTAGGCTGATTAGCAACGATACTCAGAAAAACCTACCTTAACCAAACCCGATGGCATTCATCCTAGGTACAATAACCTCATATCATATGGTACCAACTACCCGGCCAACATGCCACACCAACATTAACCAAAGCTATAAACCATGTAATCCGTACACCAAACAAGCAACAAATCGAATGCACCCAAAATACAAAGTGGATCAATTTAGAGATCCATCTCGCATAATTAACAGGTACCACCACAAAGACATTCTATGAACCCATAACACATAGTAGAACCAAGACACGCGAATCTAATATAAAGGATCATATCCCTACATAACCCCGCTGAAATGCGTGACCCTATCCAAACACCGGTCCATATGAAATACCTCAAGCCACAATGCTCAAAATCAGCAACCACATGCAATTTGACATAAAGTACACGATGTGCATGCCCATAATTAGGAGAAGCGAATAACACAATATACCACAACCCGGAAAGACCATAACCAAGGCGCAATCAACCATTCAACACCCCAAGAGCCATCTCGCTCAAATTTCGCTACAAGGCCCAAGAAGAACCAGATCATGTATGCATATAACTAACAGATCACAGCCTATCATAGCATAGAAAAGAAACACATAGAACATATTAGAACACGAATAAGCTCAACTCTAATCGAATGACATGCCCCTCCACAATAATAGGGCGAAGTCCACAAATTCAACCATATATGGAATAAACAACCTCATTGGGACTACCAATGGGCCCGAATTAAACTTCGATCATACCCAAGTGGATAAACAACCCTCTAAAATTCCATAAAAACCTAACTAAAACACATACTACCATGTGGCTAACCTTGGCCACATCTTTACAGTCCGCAACCACAAAACAATATGCTTATGTGAACTTCTAGTCTCCAAATCCATGTAACACGTGAATCACTGTAGTCGATCCCTACTCTACCACTACAATGACTAATACATCTCTCATATACAATTATCCCACGAGAAATACTTCTAAAATTCTCTCGCGCCACATAGAAAAATCTGAATATTAGTCGTTGATCAACCAGGCGCGTACCACAATACCGATGAAGCATCCGTAAGTCAAAACAAAACGCGCCTTCTGAAATGTACAGTCTTCTAAGGTGATACAGTATAGTGTCATTCTTATAAATATCTGAAATAATTTGTGTGGTCTAAAACTTATGACCATTCCTAAACTGTACCACAAACTTGTACATGCAAACAACAATCCCACATAACACACCACATCTATCATACCATCAAATGAAATACGAGAATCGAGGTATCAACTCTGAGTCACAGGTAATATTACATACTCAAAAAGCCAGAAACTTATTAGTGGACTCACATTCAAGAGAAAATCACAATACGAAACGTACTCCTCACGCTAGTCACCTCACGCCATCTCAATACATATCCCAGTCACCTCATAATTATCACATAGCAATCCAACCACTCACCAAGCCATAAGTCCCCCTCCTAGGGACACTATTGGACATATAAGTCCAAAAGAATATGCTCACACAATTGGAACTACCTAGCCCAAGTTGTGGTCTAAGCTTGGCCTCAAGTTCTTCAGACTAGCCCATCACCGAAACACAAAAAACACACGTTACACTTCATCTATGGAATCACAAGTCGTTGACACACAACCGATATCGAGCCCTCACATAACACAGAAGTGAGTGGAAGGAATTCAAAGAGATATGCTTCAAGCTGAATCAATGTTGCATGATAAGGAAAGAAGATGGGGAGTTTATCCTAAATGCCATATAGCCTCTCAAAGATAGGTATGAATGCCATCATACTGATCCACGAGACTTTACTAGACATTTGCTCATGATTCGCAGAACTTATGAACCTAGAGCTCTGATACCAATTTGTCATGATCTAAAATATAGCTAGTTGTGATGGCAAATAACCCAAGCCTCTAGGTAAGCCAAATGATAGACAACACAACTCAAATAGGATAACGAGAATCAATTAATAAAATGACTGCACTTTTTATGAAAAATTCCAAGGATTGGTAGTATAACTCATGAGCTTCTAAGACTTAGAATTTACAAAGCTGGTAAGAAATAAATACATCATGTGTTAGAAATATACATAAATAGATTTAGAGATATAATGCAGCTATAACGGGAGTGCAAGTACATCTTCAATGCTAGATCCCACCATACACCGCAACATCAGCTCCAAAATTTGCACTCAAGGTGAAGAAGTGTAGTAGTACAACCAATCCATGTACTCAATAAGTAACAAACCTAACCTTAGGTTGAAAGCAGTGACGAGCGCGGAAGAAGGTCAGTGTCCAACACCAATAGCCAATATTAACTCATAATAATATAATGAAGGCATTAAAATTAATAGCTCAAAAGATAATATGCTTAGCTCGTTCAAAGTTAAGAAAAATATTCACATGCTTTCCAGGTATAACAATAAAGTCCTATTATTGCAATTGAAAATCATATAAGAATTTCCATTTACCAATTAGCATGAGGAAAGTACATCTCTATGCCTATATGTCAATATACATGTTCAATCATCAAATACCATATACCGCCTACCATTAGGAATATACATTTCTATGCCTTCATGTCAAATATACATATCAAATAATGAAAGTCACAATACCGTCTAGCATGAGAATAATGCATCTCTATGCCTACATGCCAAGTATGCATGTTAAAAAAATAATGTCACAGTGATATCCACATGTATTCTCACCCTCAACATATTGAAGTTGTCTGTCTCGATTCCCACTTCATCGCACACACACAATCTCTGAGAACTGTATGGGTTCCTGGATAATAAGCCCCTCACCAAAGAACATGTATATATATATATATATATATATATATATATATATATATATATATATATATCACTATGCCTGCACTCACTGCTGGTTTGTCAGATTGCGAAGGGGTAGATCCTGCCCAAGCACTAATCAAAAGCCTATTTGGCATGCTACGAAGTGCAGCCCGATCCACAATAACACTCGCAACACGGCTCTTAGGCTCACCTTAGTCATAAATCTCTCGAGTCTCAAGGGCTCATAATCGCGTACCACTTGTCCAAAAAGTGATAACATGTGATGTAAAAGTGAATGATTAATAGATACTGAGATATGATATAAAAATGAAGAATCATGGCTGAGTATATAATTACAGTTAGAGTAGATAACTCAAAATAACAGAAATTATATCATTAGGTCTCAACCGAATAAGCACATAGACTAAACTTGATTTCCAACATGAATCACAACTCAATTATTCTAACAAGTAGGAATTACACGGATAGAACAAGATATAACAACAAAACAAGTTTGGTCATATTCTACTAGTCAACTTGAATCATGATTACCCCGGTGCACACCCACACTCTCATCAACTAACATGTGCGTTACCCCAATAAATCTCTTATAACATAGTATCCAGGGTTAAATACCCTCAAATCCATGTTTAGAAATGTACTTACCTCGAACAAGCCAAGCCCAATACCGAGCAAGCCAAACAATACACTAGAAACTCCATCCCGCGTGTATCAACCTCGGAACGGCTTGAAACTAGCCAAAAGATACTCAAAACATCAAATATTGCCTAAGGAAAGAGTTATAAATGATAAAGGTTGAATCTTTACGCATTTACTCAATGTCAACCAAAAAACCAAACTCGAGCACGCACCTCAGAATCCGACAAAACTTACAAATTCTAACAAACCATTCAATTACGAGTATCAACTACGAGCATACTAATTTCACTAAATTCCGACTACGTATCGATGTTCAAAACACAAAAATTAGCTTTAAGAAAGTTTAGACTATACCACCAATTTCACTTTAAAATTCATAATCCAAATGCCAAAATCAATGATAGATTCATGAAATATAATCAAAACCGAGTAGAAAATAGCTACCCAATCCAAGTGGTGAAAATCCTCTGAAAAATTGCCCAAATCTGAGTTCCATAACTCAAAATATGATATAATAAGCAAAACCCTTGATAAATAATTTCTTCCCAACACTTTTTGCATTTGCAAACAAAAGGACCGCTTGTGCGACAAATGGCCTACTTCTGCGGAAACCATTGATGAGCATCCATTCGCACACACGCACGAAGAGCCCCTTCTGCCCAACCGCAGGTGCGACATCTACCCATGCTTAACCAATGATGAAGTGTGAGTTGGGCTACCTCCTCAAAAGATTGATTTTAAGCGCCTCTGCGTCATCACATATGCGGGAAATGTGTTGTAGAAGTGAAGTGTGTCGCAAAAGTGGGAGCTATTGTCGCAGCTTCATGTGCGCATACGCGGGTTCTCTTCACGTAGGTGCGATGGGTGAGTTTCAGTAGTTTTTTGTTGAAGCGCATTTTGGTCGCAAAAGCAACGCCGCAATAGCGGCTATGTGTGTCGCATATGCAAACACACCTGGGCAGAACCTATATTTAGAGGTCTTGGTTGTTTTTCACATTTTTGGGATTTTGGAGCTCCGTTTGGGCGACTTTGGAGAGGAATTTCACCACGTGGATTGGGGTACGCATTCTTAACTCGGTTGTGATTATATCTCATGATTCAATCTTCATTTTCAGCGTTTGGTTAGAGATTTTGAAAGAGTATTTGGGGGGATTTTGTCTAAAATTTTATAGAGTGTATTTTGAGTTTTGAACGTTGATTCGGAGTAGGATTTGTGTAACTAGTATTGTTAGACTCGTAATTGAACGAGTTGTCAAATTTTGTAAGAATTGTCGGGTTCTGTGGTGCGGGCCCAGGATTGACTCTTTGGTTGACTTCAGGGTTTTGAATAAAGATTCAACCTTTATCGTTTGGAATTTTTTCTTTAGGCATTATTTGATGTACTTGAGTTACTTTTGGCTAATATTGCGTTGTTCGAAGGTCTGTACGCTCGGGATTACATTATTGGAGTATTGTTTGGCTTGCTCGATATTTGTCTTGTCTTGTTTGAGCTATCCTATCTAGACTTGGGTCATGCATTAGTTTCTTGAATTATTTGTGATAGCCATACTATGAGTGTGCATATGTGTGGTGATTTAGCCCATGTGCGAGAACCAGGGTATTTATACGTGCTTTGGAAATGCTTAGGCTATGATATACCTAGAGTTGAATGTTAAGCTTAAAACTATAATGTTTTATCATATTTATACCATTATTGTGAACTATTTGAGCCATACTTGAGGTTACGAAGAGACTAATTCCCCGAATAAGCTTGTTAATTGCAATTTCTGTGATAAATTGTTGATCTGAGCTATAATAGCACACATTGCACATGCCTACACTTTATCATGTAATTATACAAGTGCAGGAGCAGGAAATCTGATATTTAATCGATCATATACATGCATTCTTGTGTATTTACTTATGTGTGATATGATTGGACTGGATGTTTGTGACCACGCCACGTAGATTGTGTTGATATGCATGTCACCACACCGGTCGGATTGTCTTGTTATGCTTGTGACCACGCCATGAGGGTTGTGATATTAGCATGTGAGTTGTCCATGCGAATCCATATAATTATACTATAGCACGTGAGTTGTCCGCGCAGCACGTAAGTTGTCTGTGTGAATCAAGATATTGATACTATAGGACGTGAGTTGTCTGTGCGGTTGATATTGATGTGAGCTGTGAGAGATATGGTTACCATTATTGGATCGGGTTGCATGCCGCAACATGCTAATATTTGGTTATTGCATTTCATATTTACATGTAAATCCCTTGAATGATTACCTGATTTACTTGCTTATCTTCCTTATATGTTGGATTGTTGGTTGAGCAGAACACTTTAAACCCAAGAATTATGGGCATCAAAAATGGTTTTACCTGAGATTGTTCTTGATTTGATCATATACTTGTTCTATAAATGTTGGAATATTGAACTGCACGGGTGTTAGTGAGTATCATCTATAGTTCTTGCATCTTTTATCTCACCGGGGTTAGTTAGGATATTTATTGAGTATATGGGGTCAGTTGTACTCATACTACACTTGTGCACCTTGCGTGCAGATCTTTGTGTTGTTGGTTTTGTGTACGACGAGAGCTGACATTAAAGATGTACATGCGTTTCAATTATGGCTATCACTTGTCCTTGGGTGCATTAGATTCAGATTCTGTTCATTAACATTTCAAACATATGTTGTAATTATATAAATTCAGTTTTATAAAAATCTAAGTCTTAGTGTCTCATTACTTGTACTACTAGTCTGAGGAATTCATTATGTAAAAGTTCAGTTATGTTATAATCATTTCTCTCAGTAAATCTCATATGAATTGGATTATTGTTAAGTTGGCTTACCTAGGGATTCAGCTTAGGTGCCATCACGACTAGTTGGATTTTGAGTCGTGATAAGTTGGTATCAGAGCTTTACGTTCATAGGTTCTATGAGTCATTAGCAAGTGTCTAGTAGAGTCTTGAAGATCAGTATGATGACGTCCATACCTATCTTCGAGAGGCTACAGGGCATTTAGGATAAACTTCCCATCTTTCTTTCCTTATCGTGTGGCATTGATTAAGCTTGGAGCATATCTCTTTGAATTCCTTCCACTATCTCGTATGTGAATGGGAGCACTTGGTATCAGCTCTACATCGACGGCTTATGGATTCTATGGATGAGGTGCGAGATGTGTTTTCCATGTTTGGGTGATGGCATTGTCTGGAGGACTTGAGGTCCATTTTGGACCGCAACTTAGGTTCGGTAGTTTCATTTTTGTGAGCATGTGCTTTTGCACTTCTATGTTCACTGGTGTCCCTATGAGTGGAACCGGTGGCTCGGTGAGTGGTTGGATGGCGGATGTAACGTACCAAGAAAGAAAAAGATATGCTCGGTTGCTTAGAGGTGTGGACTACTTCTTTGGGTGCTGGTGTTGTAATGGAGAAAATAACATTTGGCTCATTTTGGAAGATTATTTGAGATTTGAATTGGGTGGGTGACTCTCGAGGAAGTTCTAAGGACTTTAAGATTCATAAGTGGCATTTGAGGATTTTTTCAAATTTGTATATGGCTACAATCCGAGATTTGCGTCGGATGGTGTCGGGACTTGATCATATATTTCAGTACTAGAAATTTAAGGGAAATAACTTTAGATTCAGAGGTCTCTTCAGTGTGGGTGCCTCGGTTGTGGTACTTTTGGGGTGCTTAAGAGGGAATACAATGACTTATGGGCCTTAGGGTGGTGTGGTGTTATGCTAGTGTCTCATGTGGTGATTTTTGGTAGAGAATCGTGGTTTTATGGCGAGGATAAGTATTAATCTTGAAGGCAATTCAGAATAAACTCAGAGGAAATA
This sequence comes from Nicotiana paniculata, assembly GCA_005239505.1. Taxonomy (NCBI): domain Eukaryota; kingdom Viridiplantae; phylum Streptophyta; class Magnoliopsida; order Solanales; family Solanaceae; genus Nicotiana; species Nicotiana paniculata. The sequence continues at coordinate 45,853 of MDKI01248535.1, forward strand.
GGACACCTTGGTAGTAGGTTGGATCAGTATGGTAATGGTATGCTCGGTTCTTTTGGTTCTTATTATGGGGTGAGCCTTTAGGGTGTTTTGTTGAAATACTCTTTGATTTGGAGACCTGCGTGGTTTGGTTAAGTTAGAGGGATTCAGTTTTGATAGCTTGGTTATGTGCAAATGGATTTCAAAATGTTCTCGATGATTTCTACCACGGGTTTGAGACAGATATTCCTACCGGGGTGAGGAGCATGTTGAGTATTGTGATTTTTTACTGGATGGGATACCATGTGAAAGGTTCCTGGCCAATTGAGTATGTAGTTTGCTTGTGGCTCAATGTTGATTCTGAGATTCTCATACTTTTCATATGATGGCATGGTAGATGTAGTGTGTTGTGTAGGATTGAGATTTGCATGAGCAAGGTCATAGTTTAATTTTGAAGGGAAGGTCATGAATTCTTAGAAATCATGAATGATTTCAGATGTTTTGATGAATGTTGTAACTACTTGGTAATTCCTGAGAAGGGTGCGCATTTCAGAAGGCACAATGTGTTTTGCCTTCTAGATGCTTCATTAGTATTGTGGTACTCGCCTCAATGATCGATTGTTGATGTTTATATTTTGCTATGTCGTATGGAAGAATTATAGAAGTATTTCTCGTGGGATGATTATGTATGAGAGATGTGTTAGTCATTCGAGTGGTGGAGTTGGGATCGATTACGGTGATTCATGTGTTCTATGGATTTGGAGACTGGGAGTTCTCAGAAGCAAATTGTCTCGGGGTTACAGATTGTGAAGATGTGGCCAAAGTTAGTTAGATGGTTGTACGTATTATGGTTAGATCATATTGAATATTGGATGGATATTTATCCATATGGGGATGACCAGAGTTGATTTGGGAGCCCATTGATAGGCCTAGTGAGGATGTGTATTCTACACCGGGTCGAATTTGATGACTTAGAACTGTTTGTGTTGAGGGGTGTGACATTCGGTTGGAGTTGAGTTTGTAAGTGTTCGGATATGTTCTATCAGTTACTCTTATATGCTATGAGGGGTTTTGATTTATTGAATATTCGCACATATGATGCAGTTCAATTTGGGTCTTGTAGTAGGATTTGAGCGAGATAGTTATTGGGTGTGTAATGGTCCCCTGGTTAGGGTCTTTCCGGATTATGGTAGATTGTGTTATTTGATTCTCCATGGTTATATTCATACACTTCGAGTCCTTGATGTCGAATTGCGTGGGGTTATTGATTTTGAGCATTGTGGCTTGAGGTATTTCATATGGACCGGCATTCGAATAAGGTCTTGCATTGTAGCAGTATATTGGAATGTGAACCTTTTTGTTAGATTTGTATGTCTTGGTTATACTATGCATGATGGACTCATAGCATTGTGTTTGTGGTGGTACTTGTTGAGCTTGTGGAACAGTTCTTTCAATTGAGTCATTTTCCATTTTTGTGTGCATTTGAATTGTTACGTATTGGTGCACAGATTTCATGGTTTGTGTCTTAAGGTGTGGTATGTCACTAGAGTGGCTGTATTTGATGACATGAGGTTGTTGGACCTAAAATGGGTGCTATCGGATTTTATTGCGGTATATTTGGAAGGAAAATGTCACTAATAAGCTTAGGAATTGGCCATAGTTCTTTTCGAAGGAGGGAGAGCTTTAGGACTGCTGATCTGAGGAGTGGCTATGAGTTTCAATAAGTTTCTTTCATCATTGGTAGTGTACGAAGGTTCAATACAAGATTTTAGTTGTTATAAGGTTTGTTACCGGTGTCAAATAAATTATCGAGCAATTATTGCGGTGGAAAGTTATTGCTATGAGTATTTGAGTGATGTGGTACATTATGTGATTACAATTTGGGTTATGGATATGACTTGATACGGCTCGTTCAGTCTTATACAGTGTGTAGGTGCGAGATTTGGATCTCGTAAAGAATTCTAGATGTTTGAAATTGGGTACTAAGGCTTACGGGTTAAGGTTGAATTAAGGATCTTCAGTTATATCATGTCGCCATGCTTATATTGTTTAGGGTGATGTGGGATCACCCCGATATATGTTCATGGTAAGGTTACACGGCGATTTGATGGGTTTGAAAAAAATCTTGGCATGTTCGAGGACGAACGTATGTTTAAGTGAGGGAGAATGTAATGACTCAGCCGATCGTTTCAGGCAATTGCATTTTGTTAAGCTATTTGAAGTCTTGACCAGCATCGTATGATGTATTATGACTTGTGTGAATCGTCGGCTTTGGTTTTCAAGTTATTCAGATTTAAATTGAAGAATGAATTTTAAGATTGAAACTTTAAAGTTGGAAGCATTGACTAAGTTTAATTTTTTAGCATTTGACCTCGGATTGGAGTTTTGATGGTTCCGTTAGGTACGGTTGGTGATTTTGGCTAAAATTGAAAATTTGAAGATTTGGAAAGGTCTTGGCGCTAATTGGTGAATGTTGGAAATTTCTAGAAGGTTTTAGGTCTAATTAGCGAAAGTTGGAAATTTGAAGATTTGGAAAGTTCATAAGTTTGAGCGAGAGTTGACTTTGAGGATATCGTATTCAGATTGTGGTTCCGGGAATTGGAATAGCTTTGTAATGACATAGGGGACTTGTGTGCAAAAGTTTGAGTTAATTCCGAGTTAATTCGATAAGGTTCGTCACGAGTTTTAGAAGTTGAAAGTTCAAAAGTTCATTAAGTTTGATTTGAGGTGCGATTCATCATTTGATGTTGTTATGTGTGATTTGATGTCCCGAGTAAGTTTCTTTTATGTTATGAGACTTGTTGGTATATTTGGAAAGAGTCACGATGGGATTAGATAAGTTTCGGACGTGTTTCAGATCATTTTGTTACATGTTGTATTGCTCAAGGACTGCTAGTTTTGGTTTTGCGTACCTTCAGTTGGTTTTGTGTAGGTGCGGTGGTCGCAGAAGTGATAATGTGGTCGCACATGCGATGAAGGCTGAGTTTGGCTACTTCCGCAGAAGCGGCTTTTTAGTGCACCTGCGTCATTGCGGATGCGAGTAATGTGGCACAAAAGCGAAGTGTGTCGTAGAAGTAGGAGCTTTTCACGCACCTGCGTGTGCGCAGAAGTGGGTCGCTTTCTGTAGGTGCGATGGGCGAGTTTTAGTAGTTTTTCACAGTAGTTCGGGTGAATTTTATAGTTTTAAACATCAATTCGGAGTTGGATTTGAGTGAAACTAGTATGGTTGGACTCGTAATTTAATGGGTTGTCGGATTTTGTGAGTTTTCTCGGGTTCTGAGGTGCAAGCCCGAGTTTGACTTTTTGGTTGACTTATGGATTTTGATTAAAGATTCGACCTTTACCATTTGGAATTGTTTCATTAGGCATTATTTGATGTATTTGAGCTACTTTTGGCTAGTGTGAGTCGTTCGATGGTCGGTACGCATGTGATGGCATTTATGAATATTGTTTGGCTTGATCAGTATTTGTCTTGGCTGGTTTAAGGTTAGAGACCTATCTAAACTTTGTTGAGTACTAGTTTCCTGAATTATTTGTGATAGCTACCCGCTATGGGAGCGCATGTGTGTGGGGCTTGAGCTCATGTGCGATCATCGGGGTATTTATTCGTGCTCGAGAAATGCTTAGTCTATGATATGGCTAGAGTTGACTGTTAAGCTTAAAGCTATAATGTTTTCTCGTATTTGTAACATTGTTGTAATCTATTTGAGACATACTTGAGGTTACAAAGAGGATAATTCCCTGAATAAACTTGGTAATTGCTACTTCTGTGATAAATTGCCGATTTGAGCTATGATAGCACACATTTGACATGCCTACACTTTAGCATGTAATTATACTAGTGCAGGAGCATGAAATCTTATATTTTATCCATTATATACATGTGTACTTGTATATTTTCCTCCGTGAGATATGATTAAACTTGATGCCAGTGACCACATCTTGTGGGTTGTGATATTAGCACGTGAGTTATCCGTACAGATCCAGATAATGATACTATAGAACGTGAGTTGTCCGTGTAATACGTGAGTTATCCGTGCGAATCTAGATATTAATACTATAGCACAAGAGTTTTCCGTGCAGCATGTGAGTTGTTCGTATAGTTGAAATTGATGTGAGCTCTAGGAGAGCTGGTTACCGTTATTAGATCGGGTTGCGCTCCGCAACGTGCTGATATTTTGTTATTGCATTTCATCTTTATATGCAGATCCCTTGACTGATTACCTTATTTACTTGCATATCTTCCTTATATACTGGATAGTTGACTGAGCAGAACACTTTATAACCAAGAATTGTGGGCAGCAAAAATGGTTTACCTGAGATTTTTCCTAATTTGATCATAAACCTGTTCTATACTTGTTGAAATACTGAACTGCATAGGTGTTAGTGAGTATAATCTATAGTTCTTTCTTCTTTTATCCCGCCGAGGTTAGTTAGGATATTTATTGCGAACATGAGGTCAGTTGTACTCATACTCCACTTTTGCACCATTTGTTGCCAGGCCTACCTTCTTGAGGTCCGACTATCAGAGTCCAGTTTTCTTTTCCCTCATTTCTGTCGTTATTAGTTATTGCTTCCTTAACATAGTTTACTGCTTTATTACTTTTGCCTGATGCCTTTGTCGTTTTATCATATTTCGTTATCATGTATTTTAAACTCATCTATTAGAACATGTACTTCAGAAATGCAATCTTTTACTAATATAGGATTTAAAGATAATTAGTGGGTAATTAATCTTCATTTCACTAATTATAATTTGTTAATATTTTTCACTCACCTCTCTTAAAAGATTTCATTTGAAGCCTAGAATTTTATCAAAGAAACAACAGCCGGTTTTTCTTTTTTCAGAAAGGAAATCAGAAAGAATCTCTGGTTTATTAACAAGGAATGAAATTAGATTTTTCATAAAAATAGTAAGGTAATGTCACCCCAAAATGAGTTTTCCAAGATCGCCCCTCTTCAGATTTTTAAATCAAGGTACATTTAGAATCACTCTCTTATCAACATCTTTTAGAATTATATAAACATCTATTCTCTAAGTTAACTACTTCCATAACTTACTAGTTACAAGCCATATGAAATATAGACTAGTTTCAGAACTCCTTTAACTCTCCATAACTCTTTCGTAATTCCACATCTTTCTAATGTCCTACATCCCTTATATACACCTTCCATTTAATATATATTGTAAGCCATGCCCTGATTATAATTAAGCATAGTATAAATAACTAGTTCATAAAAATTAGTCTATTTTCTAAGGAACTACCTCAGGTAGATTTAATGGGTGCCTAACACCTTCCCCTTAGAAGAATGAGAACCCTTACCAGTAATCTCACTGGTTTGCAGACCTATAAGGAACACGACTTCGCAATTAGATAGGTACCATAGTATACCTTTAAATATTAGGTGGATACTCTCTTTAATCAACAACATAGAAACACATGTTGAATCCTGTCTTGACTAGTGCAAAATAGGGTGCAACATTTGCTTGAGCATCTCCACGAACTTCCTAAAGCACTTGTCTAATTTTTCACTCTTCATCTAATGATGGAATGGTAAAACACGCATGTGTTTTGTCTCTTCAACCTCTTTCTTAGCATCACTACTCTTGCTAATTGATTCACCACTCTTCTGATCCTCAATTGTCCCACTCTTATTGCTGACCACCTCGGATCTACTTTTCACAACTGGATGTTTTATTGTTTTTACACTCCTCAAAGATACAACTTTTGTTGTCTATTTTGGGTTCTTCTATGTGACAGAAGGAAGAGTTCCAGGAGCCTTCTCATATAACAAATTACCAATTCTCCCCACATGTCTCTCCATATTTTGGATAGCACTATTAGGAGTATCAAATCTCTCATTAGACTTGTGGGTGAAGGTCTTCGTGAGATCTTTCATACTAGACTGGTTCGACTATTGTAGTTGATACTGTTCGACTCAGTATTATATGGGTTAAATGTTCCAGTATACTAGGGTATGTGTGCGGTGCACAAACAGAATCACTTTTCAGATGATGCCCTAAGGTTGAGGATGTTCAAGTACTCTCTAATTGGAGACCAAGACAATGGATCCAAAATCTACCGCCTAATTTCATTCATACTTTGCCCGAACTTGTCTGAGCTTTCCTAGAAAAATTGTTCCCGCAGAGGAAGAAGTCTGAGCTCCGGGATAAAATTTTCTTCTTCATGCAATTACCGGGAGAGCATCTACATGAGGCATGGGATCAATTCATGCTATATTTAGTAAGGTCACCAAATCATGTTTTTCCGGACAACATCTTGTTGGAGAAGTTTTATATGGGCTTGGATCCTATGAATCACTCCATAGCTAAAATGCAGCTGATGGATCCTTTATGGATAAAATATTTACAAGGGTCTCATAAATCCTTGACAAGATGGCAAAACATAACCAAGCTTGGCACTCGGAAGACACCACGGGTGGAAGTGCATATGGTACTCCTTCCTTGACCAACATGATTAAGGGGAACCAAGAAAGAGTTAAAGTAATTGTCGGTCTTGCAACCAACACCAATGTGTTGATGAAGATGTTCACTGAAAGCCAAACAAAAAAGGAGAATGTTGTGGAAGATGTGCAACCCATGTAAAATGAGAATTACGAAGAAGCAAATTATGTCAACAACTCTCAAGGATGATTTCAAAGACAACCCTACCAAGGTTCAGGGCAACAAAACCAATGGAGGTCTAACCCGCAAGGGAAAGGCAACCAACAATGGAGAAACAACCAAGGTGGTTCAAATAAAGAAAATTGGAGCAATTACAACAATAATTCTTCAAATCGGAGTTCAAACCCCTATGTTCCACCAAAGGGGCAATATTCTAGTTCTACGCATTGGCAGGAAAGTTTTTCAAGTGAGTCCAAGTTAGAATACATGCTTTAACGAGTATTGCAAAATCAAGAAATATCTGACACTTTAATGAAGAATATGACCGGGCATGTGGGTTCTCACACCGCATCCATACAAAAGTTAGAAATGCAAACGAGAGATCTATCAAGTGAGCGAAATCCGAAGCAGAAGAGCACGTTCCCGAGTGACACAACAGCAAACCCAAAAAGTAGTGGGAGTAGTCCAACTTATCATTATATGGCAATTCCAACTCGAAGTGGAAAAATACTTCAAGGAGAGAATGAACAAGTGGTCAAAGTGGAAGATTCTGAACAAGAATTTAAGGCCCAAGTTGAGCTCCAATTGTTGTTGAAGCTGAAAGACTCCCAACTGAGGTGAAAATTCAAGAAATGAACCGTGAAGAGGTTAAGGAAAAGGTAAAACAGACACAAAAAACTCTAGCACCAATTCCTAGACCTCTTCTTCCTTTCCCTCAAAGACTGGCTAGGAAGGTTGATGATGGAAAACTCGAGAAGTTATATGATATTCTCAAGCAATTATCGGTGAACATTCCATTTATGGAAGCATTTCAAGAGATGCTGGGTTTTGCTAAGTAATTGAAGGACTTGATCACTAAAAAGAAAACTACCAAGAATGAATTGGTGAAAGTGACTTACCGGGTTAGTTCCATCATTGGAACAACCACCATTCAAAAGAAAAAGGACCCGGGAGCCTTCACCATTCAATACACTATTGGATTTCGGGATTTTGCATGAGCCCTTTGTGATAATGGGGCTAGCATCAACTTGTTTCCTGTTGCTATTTACAAGCAATAGGGGTTAGGTATTCCTAAGCCTACAAGTATGAGGTTTGGAATGGTCGACCGTTCAATAAAGAGTGCGGTGGGAATTGTTAATGATGTTCTTGTTAAGGTAGGGAAGTTCCTCCTCCCTGCCGACTTTGTTATCCTCGATTGTGCTGTTGAAAAAGAAAACCCCAGAATCTTGGGGAGACCATTACTTGCTACCGGAAGAGCACTCATTGATTAAGAACGGAGTGAGATCAACTTTCGAGTTAATTATGAAGAGGTTACCTTTCAAGCGAGTAAGGGTATGAAATTTCAACATACATATGAAAGTATCAGTCATTGATATTGTTGATGAGGTAGATGATGCAATCGAGATAAGGATGGAAGAAGAATGCCTTGGTGAGGCATTGGAGGCTAATTTGAGCTCAAGCCACTTCCACCGCACTTATGTATAAATTTCTTGTCTCTAATGAAAGTCTGCCTATAATGATCTCTTCTTTGTTGAATGATGTTCAGGTTGGACATTTGTTGAATACCTTGAGGGAGCACAAACAGGCCATTGGGTGGACAATAGCGGACATCCGAGGAATTCCCGCTTGATGTTGTGAGCACAAGATACAATTGGAGCAAGACAACAAACCTAGCGTGGAGCATCAAACAAGGTTAAACCCTTCCATGCAAGAGGTGGTTAAGAAAGAAATCATAAAATGGTTAGATGTCGGGGTTGTCTACCCCATTACTGGTAGTCCTTAGGTGAGACCGGTGCAATGTGTGCCAAATAAAGGAGGCATGACCGTGATTCAAAATGCCAAAAATGAATTCATCCCAAACTAGGAGGGTGACCGGATGGAGAGTTTGCATGGACTGCTGGAAGCTCAATAGTGCTACTTGCAAAGACCATTTCCCTATGCATTTTATTGATCAAATGCTTGATAGGATAGCGGGAGGGTCATTTTATTCTTTCTAGGATGCTTATTCCGTCTACAGCCAAATCAACATCGCCTTATAGGATCAAGAGGAGACAACATTAACATGCCCATATGGTACCTTTACTTTTAGCCGGATGTTATTTGGGATATGCAATGCCCCCGCCACCTTTCAATGATGCATGATTTCAATCTTCTAGGACATGGTGGATGATTTCTTAGAGGTGTTTATGGATGACTTTTCTGTAGTTAGTGATTCCTTTGAGAATTTCCTTGATAACCTTAGGCAAGTTCTCAAAAGATGTGAGGAAACCAACCTTGTGTTAAATTGGGAAAAATGTCATTTCATGGTGGACGAGGGTATTGTTTTGGGCCACAAAATTTTCAAGAAACGCATAGAGGTAGATCGCGCAAAGATCGAAATCATTTCCAAGTTTTCTCATCCAACTTCGGTAAAAGGCGTTCGGAGCTTTTTGGGGCATGCCGATTTTTATAGGCATTTTATCAAAGACTTCTCAAAAATTACAAGTCCCGTGTGCAAGTTCCTTGAAAAATATTTAAAGTTTGATTTCGATGAGAAGTGCCTAAAATATCTTGAGGAATTAAAAGTGAGGCTCACCACGACACCTATTATTGTCACACTTGATTAGTCTCTTTCATTCGAACTCACGTGTGACACCAGTGGTGTTGCTATTAGGGCGGTACTTGGTCAACGACACAACAAGATTCTTCAACATGTATACTATGCAAGTAAGACACTCATTGGAGCACAGATGAGTAACATCTTGACGGAGAAAGAATTGCTTGATATTGTCTATGCTTTTTGAAAATTTTCGTGCCTATTTGTTGGGGTCCAAAGTGATAGTCTACCCCGATCATGCTGCTCTCCGCTACCTTATGGCAAAGAAGGATGCTAAACCAAGATTGATTAGGTGAGTTCTTTTGTTACAAGGGTTTGACTTTGAAGTCAAAGATTAGAAAAGAACAGAGAATCAAGTTGCATATAACTTTTCTAGGCTTGAAGAGCTAGGGAGACCAAAAGAAGATCTTGAAATTAATGATGCCTTCCCAGATGAACACATATGGGCATTTTCTAGCACCTTCGCTTTTTGGTATGCCGACATAGTTAACTTCTTGATTAGTGACCTTACCCCCGGTGGATTAGAAGCTTATCAAAAGAAAAAGTTCTTGCACGAGTGTAGGTAATACTATTGGGAGGAACCATTTCTGTTTCGGATTTGCGTCGACAACATCATTCGGCGTTGTGTTCTAGAATATGAGGTAATGCAAATTCCAAAAGCATGTCATGATTCCCTAGTTGGGGGCCATCATAGTAGAGGTCATAATGCGGAGAAAGTGCTTCCATGTGGCTATTATTGGACATCGATCTACCAAGACGCAAACCAAATGGTCAAGGCATGTGATCAATGTCAAAGAGAAGGGTCAATTTCTAGAAGACATGAGATGCCTGTGAAATTTGTGATAGAGGTCGATATCTTTGATATGTGGGGGATAGATTTCATGGGTCCCTTCGTAAGCTCTAATGGCATGAAATATATCTTGGTGGCAGTAGATTATGTCTCCAAATGGGACGAGGCAATTTCCTTGCCTAAAAATGAGGCAAGGAGTGTAACCGCTTTCTTGAAGAAGAACATATTTACATAGTTTGGAACCCCAAGGGCCACCCTTAGTGATGGTGTTCTCACTTTTGCAACAAAGTTTTTTCCGGGATGCTTGAAAAATATAGAGTTAAGCACAACGTTTCCACCCCTTATCATCCTGAGTCGATCGGTTAGGTTGAAGTCTCCAACAGGGAGATCAAAAACATCCTAGCAAAAATTGTTAATGCCAACAACACCGACTAGTCAAAGAAGCTAAATGATGCATTGTGGGCATATCGAACAACATTCAAGCTTCTAATATAAGGATGACACAACTCAATGAGATGGAAGAATCTTGTTTTAATGCTAATGCAGCCATGTATAAGGAAAAAATAAAGTTTGTTCATGACAAGAAGATTTTCAAGCGGGAACTCAAAGACGGTGACTTGGTCTTACTCTTCAACTAAACACTGAAGTTCTTTCCTGGCAAACTCAAATCCAAATGGTCTGGCCCGTTCAAAGTTGTGAATGTGTCTTCCTATGATGCCATTGAATTGTAATCCGAGGACAAAACTCTAACTTTCAAAGTAAATGGCCAAAGGTCAAGCATTACCTCATAACCAATGGAGAAAGTCACTTGGTAGAATAATTTGCACTCTAGGATGGTCCTACACCACCCCCACCACTGATTAGCCAAAATGGTGGCAACATTGTCGTGGTGAGACATTATATAAAGAGCTTCTTGGGAGGAAACCCATGTGTGGTAACACTTTTTGGTTAGATTTTAATTTCGGTTAGTTTAATTGGAAGTGTTGAGCAGTTATGTGTGTGTTCTAATGCAGGTGACAAAAAATACAATGAAACAGGATGCAAGGGCAGAGGAAAATGAATGAAAGAAAGACATGTGGTTTGCGGCAACATATGCGGCCGGATAATTGATTTGCGGACCGCATAATGATGGCAGACACACTAAAAAAATTTCAAATGGGACTTCAAAAATGCGGTGAAAATTTGCTTTCTGCAACCGCATAACCGATTGCAAAGATGGTTTGCATCATCTGGTCACTAATCCATCGCATAACACATATGCGACTGCATAATGTGTTATGCAATGCACTTCCAAACCTCGAACCTCCCAGGTATTAAAACCCTAAATCCCTCACTCCTCATTTTCGTCACTCATTTACACTCACATACACACGGGCACCGTATAACTCAAATGAAAAGATAGAAAATACCAAAAACATTGAAAATCACAAAATCAAAAAGGAATTGAAAAGGAAGGGCTTGCCCTGCTCGTTCTCTTGCTTCATCATCTGCTATTTGGTCTGTACAATTCAACCCTTTCTCTTGCTTGATCAAATTGAATAAATCCATGTGCTTTCATTACCCTCCCCTTTCTTCTCTACTCCTTGCTATGGGTAGTCATTTGTGAGTGATTGAACTGAAAATCATCACTGCGGAAAAAATTCATGCAGTGGGTAGATAAGAATTTGGGGATTTGAACTAGAGGGTAGGATTGGAGTAAAGGGGTTGGAAAGTAGTGTCCATTAGCATAATATTTCGACATGATGACTGAATGTGAGCTTGTACATTTGGGGATGGATACAAACGTGGTGTGTGCGCATTGGCCTGAGAACACCCTTTTTGATCAGGGACGATGATCTTTGTGGTCTACGTAGCTGGGTTGTGGTATACAGAGTCATCACATTTTTCATGATAGGTAGTTTTCTCAAGGCCCATGTGCGCTTGAATTTGGAACCAATTAGGAACCGCAAAATTATCACAGACAGAGGTAGATAAAATTCGATATCTTAAGATCAAAATGCGACCTATATGCAGTCGTATAAGTTATTCTACGGCCACTTATGTAGACTACATAACTTGTTTTGCTTCTAAAGGTTGTATTACGTGAAAGGCTTTGCGGCTCGCAGAGTTGTTATGTTATTGCATATTTGGAAAAAAAACATCTTTGTTTTTTCTGTTTATTCTCAATATTTTTCCCATGTCATATCACATACTCACTCATTAATTAATTGACAGGAATGGCACCAAAGAAATCACTCGTATCTCGACAACCTCCCGCTCGAGGAAAGAAACGGGCTGCTGCTCTGAGCCCAAGTGCCAACGGCCTGACACAGCCAGCAATATATCTGAGCATTCCTCCCAGTCTAAAGAGAAGGAGGCACAAGCTGATCTTGCACCAACAGTTGACCTCCATGATGAAGCACGCTGAAAAAGTGGCAAAAATCTCATGTTTGGGGTGTCCGATTCTTGGACTCTATACAGAGAAGGCATGGCAAAACAAAATATCCTCGAAGAGAAGCAGCTAGGCTTAAACGGGTTAAAAGAAAACTACCCTAATATAATGCCCTCACGAAATGAAGCCGACATAAGTATCGAGAAGGCGATCCTCATTTCTTGTATCATGTCAGGTATCAAAGATGATGCGGGAGAGCTTTTATTCCGTGACATTGGGATCCGAGAAAACAAGAAAGAAACCTCGCTCCCCTTCCTATGCTTGATTCATGCTTTGTATAAAGCTGGGGAAGTTCCTCCTATCCCCAAACATGACGGCATAGAAAAAGTTGTTCAAGATATTGTCATCACCCGGATCACTGATGCTGCAGATAAAGTGGTCGAAAATCCACCACAGCCTTCACTCTTTCCTCCTCCAGCCTCACCAGCACCTACTGCCTCATTAGTGCCTGACACTCCTTCTGCACCAGCCACCTCCACATCCACTCCCAGACCAGCCATTGCGTAATCACCCGCCTCATTGCCTGCACTCTCAAAGCTTGGCCTACTAGTACAACATGCAAATGCCAAAGTAGACAAATTGACAAAAGAACTTCCATCTCTCATCCAGCAAGCATTGGCCCCTATCTAAACCTCAGTAAGCGTGCTTCAAAAACAACATCAATCTTATGAGGATCGGCTCAAGCACTTTGAAGTGCGCCTTGAGAGGGATGAGCGAGGTAAAGATGTAGAGTAAGGGGAGTAGGGCACTGGTACCTCCCACATCCCGAGCCTTGACCTTGATTTCAAAAACCTCATGTCAGTTGCTGTGGCCCATGGTACTGAGGCTTGACAAGCTCCAGACTCCATTGTGCACATCGATAATCATTCAGAGGTGGAATCCAGAGGGTCAGAGGGGTGACATGGAGGGGTTACTCGAGGAGGATGATGATCAGCCGGACAATAGAGGCAAACAAATTGCTGTCTCTGCAGATACACCAGGTAAGGAGGAAGAAGATGTGCATACAACCATTGCATAATCCCTTGCAGATATGGTCGCCAATGCCACCCCCATGATCACACAGCCATCAATGGGTGAGGCTAGTAGCTCCCAGGTTCAAGACCCAGCTTTGCAACAGGTGGAGCTTCCTATTCTGATCTGAGGCACCACTACACAGTCAAAGGTTCCACCCATTGCCTCCACAATATCAACCTCCGACCCCACATCTGTCGCGGTTGTTCCAGCCCCTCCAAGCGCCTAGTAAACCCCATGAAGACTCCAAAGTTTTCTCGTACCTTCTCAATGCATGCTCTTAGGTTGGGGTGGGGGTAGCCAAATATTTTTGAAACTTGTATATAAACTCTTTACCTTAATAGTGTTGATTTGTATAGAGAGAGATGATTTCCTGGTAACAATTGCAGACCTAGAGGAAACAACTGAGGGACTTAAAACTAAACATATGGTTGGAAACCTGGAAAAAGGGAAGGAAGTAGCTAGTAAGGCACACATTAAAATTGAAAAGGAACTAAATGATGTGAAAACTAGTCTATGTGGTGAACTTGAGAAAAACAGGCAACTCCAAGCAGAATTGGAGAAAGTAAAAATTGATCTTGAGAAATATCTCAAGTGGACCTGGTCCTCCGATGTTGTTACTGCCATATATTTCAATAATGGTGGAAACATGCAGGGAATAGGGGAATTCCCCATAGTTTTTCTTGGACTGATTCTTTTCCAAGGGTGTAATAGTATAACCATGGTGGTAGCATAAAACATCTTGACATGTTTGGTGTTTTTGTTGAATAAATTGCACCCTTAGAATTTTGTAAACAAACGGTTAGTTATTCTTTTGTAATGGAGGCTGGCTCTTTGGCTTTGTGATTACATAGAATCTCAAATACCCTGTGATGAAGATTTGAGTTTCCTTGTATTCACTTGAGGGATGAAACTATGCCGAGTCGAACAGTTCATGCATTGTGAGTGAGTGAGATTTTGTGTAAATAATGCATGTGCTTAACTTGTGGTGTATAGAAGTTGCCCGGTTGGTTTCTCAATGCAATTCTCAGGTTGATGATTGGGTGTTGAAATGATCTTAGGCTCTCTTTGTGATTGCTAACTAATTTTTGACCAAATTGACCTCCTTGGTACATCTATTATCCTAGTTACCCCCTGTTGAGCCTTCAACCTTTTATTTGGCTACTACATTACAAACATTTACCCCCTTTGTTAAATAATTCCCCTTTTTGAACCCGTCCTTCCTTGAATGATTCAGAATGAGGATAAAAGCCTATGTTGGGGTGTTGGTGTTAATTTGACATTGATAAGGTATTGTGTGCAGAAGAAAATACCTCAAAGTTGTATATATGAAGATGTTCAAGCTCCAAAAGAAAAACATCTGTATATAAAAAAATAAAAATAAAAATAAAAAATTGTCACGACCCCAAATCTAAGCCAGTCGTGATGGCGCCTATCATGGAACTAGGCCAGCCAAAACTACACTCGAATCATAATAAGCTTCCATTTACATATTTACTATACTGATTACCCATAAAGGTTTCCTTTAAACATTTATAAAACAGTTAAAGCTATATTAAATACAACCCCCGAGAACCCGGAGTCACTGGTCATGAGCATCTACATAAAATATACAAATCAAAAGAAAATAAATTCTATAATAGTAAGCAGGAGAGAGGGCAGGACTGCGGACGCATGCATCTACCTCGCAAACCTTTGAGAATATCTGGAACACATACACAACTCACCCTGCCCTAAACATAATCAGCCCCTCGGGCATACCTCACAATCACTCAAGCCTCCCAATCGCTCGTTACTCGGCACTCGGCACTCGATGCGCTCACTTGGGGTGTGTGCAGACTCCGGAGGGACTACTTCAGCCCAAGCGCTAATATCAAGCCATCTCGTGGCGTATCATATCCTCACAAATCAGGCCCTCAGCCTCACTCAGTCAGAACCTCTAAAAAGCCCCTCGGGCGAATCAGTAAAATACGGTACTCGACCAAAAACATCATTTTAAATCTCAAAGTAGTGTAAATCAGGCTGAGTTTCGAAAACAGTAAACACAATGTGACTGAGTGAAATCATCAATAATCAGTGAGGAAAACAGCAGTAAAAATCCCCCAAGGGGTCTAAACAAGTCGGTACGAGGTCCCAAACATGGCTTATAGCCCAAATATTTCATAAATATTTAGAACACAATTCAACATATAGTTTAGAGTAAAATACGCAACTCAATAGTTGTCTCAAAGAGGACCAAGTCAAATCCAAAAATCAGTGCGCGCCACATACTCGTCATCCGACATGTGCGCCATTCTAAAATCAGTGAGAAATATGAAGTCCGGGATTTCATACCCTTAGGACAAGATTTATAACCATTACTTACCTCTACCGAGCCACAATACTAGTCCTCTATGCTCTTGCTCCTCGAATTAGTTCCCGATTGCTCTGAATCTAGCCAAAACCATTTTAACATCATCAGTATATACTAAAGGAACACAACCCAATCGAAAACTATCAAATTATACAAGAATCTCAAAATTCGGCCAAACCCGAGCTCCGATCCCACGCCTCAGAATCTGATAAAATTTACAGCACAAGAACCCTTATCCTCCCACGAGACCGTATGATACGAGACTAAATTGCATAGTTTAACATGTGATATACCTTACATTTTATGCTCATTAATG
>MDKI01086532.1:0-45937 GCA_005239505.1 Nicotiana paniculata
AACTCAAGCTCTCCATTAGAAATTCCCTCCTTAACCGGAGCATATATGTAGATGTAGTGGATCTCATCAAGTAACTTACCGTAATTCCGATCCGGGAAAACTCACAGATACACTTTCTTGCCAGGTTTTACGCATGATTTCATGAGGATATGATATAGGAAATTCCAAGGCGTATGGCCCGATCCAACATAATAATTAAAATGCGCACTGCTGAGGGTCAAACGGCCCGAACCATATGATAAATCAATTAACCTGCCTAGGCGAATGACTCGCTCCCATGAGAGTGTGGTACATAAATCCTGCCAAGGTGAACGACCCAATCCCATAAGAAGTGAAATACATAATTCCGCCGACGCGAACGACCCGATCCCATTAGAATAAGAAGCTTTGATGGGTCCTTGACCCCACTCACGAATAAACTTGTGAGTTGAAATTTATTTAATGAAAATCTTTCAATGAAACATATATATATATATATATATATATATATATATATATATATATTTGGTAAGTATAAAATAAATCCAACTTATGCACCAACCATTAATGAAATGATTGCAAAATTTTAAAAGTATTTTTTCCCTATTCTCCAAGTTTATTTAATTTCTACTCTAATTAACCCATCTTTAAAATTAAGAGGTGCAAAGGGACTTGTTCGTAAAATTTATGAGAATTTAGCAATTCAAGAAAATGAACAACCATCTCTCGAAGACTTCCAAGCTAACACATATTCTTATGCTAGATCAACGTTTGATAAATATAAATCTATGGAAACAACAGGTGGTGAAACTGCTCCTTCTACTTCTAAGTCTAGAGTAGAAGTTCTATGGGAAGATATGGATGATATAACAGGTATTAGGTAAACACTACCCCTAAGAACAAGAAATAGAAATGAAGGACTACAAGCTAGGAACCCGAGATCTAAAAACAACTCAAAGGCTGTACTACGAGAGCAGTAACGCGAGCAGGCACTAGAACAGTGAATATACCACGTCTAAGAAATTACCCCTATGCAAACAAATAATTAAAAAGAATGGATTACACCTTAAGCTTAAAACACTAGTAGAAAAGATGGAAAAACAAGCAAATGCTGTCTACCAAAATAATCAATCCAACTACGGTTTACCGGCAAGGCAACCAAAACTAATAGATGTGTACACAAACAAAAATTGCCGACAAGGCAACAATAAATAGATGTGCGCAAATACAAATTAAGAAAGATAGAACCTGGATTACAGTCGGGAATATCTGGACACGCTTCCCAATCTACTGAATGTTGTTGCCTCCCGAACCCGTGTGCTCCGGCAAGAAAATCTCAATATAAACTTTTTGCTTCACCCCCTTCTTTTCAAGATCTTGTGAGACCGATAGGGTGGGTAGTGGAGATATATGGCGGTGATCGGCGGTGAGAGATTGACGATAAAAAGATTGGTGGAGATCTCTTATAGTGATGGAGAAAAATGAACGACGGGTGATCGTGATATGAACAAGAACTGAAGATGAACCTTCTTTTACGACTTCTATAATCAACAACCATAAAAAGCAATCAATCGATTATGCAATTGTTGATTGATTATGCCTTGAGAAATCCAAATCTGAAAATAATGAAAGACCGTACAAAACAGATAAAGCTTGGCTGAAAAGAGATGTTGGGATTTGGGGGCGGCGGGAGAGTAAATTCAAGAATAACCAAAATTCAAATCCAGAATTTCTTTTTCCTAATTACCAGAAATCTACAAAGCAACCTGAAATTAAGTGAATTGCACAAGAACCAGAAACGTTTTTTCCCCAAAGATACTATTTTTTGTCGAAAAGATTGAAATTCAACTAAATGCACAAAACCCAGAAATTATTTTGTCCAAAAGATTGAAATTCAATTAAATGGACAGAATCCAGAAGTTCAAAAAAGTTTCTGGAAATATTGAACAAGCTTATGTAATGTTGAAATTAATTATTTTTTTTTAAAAACGGCCCACTTAAGGCCCGCAAAATCGTCCCATCCCATCCCGTTTGTTAGCGGGATGGGATGGGCCTACCATTTCGTCTCGTTTATCCCGTCCCATTTCATCCCATCCCGCCACAATCCCGGCTAAATGTCGTCCCTTCTTGTCCCCTTAATTTTTTCCCGTATCGTCCCGTCCCATCCCGTCCCGTTGGACAGCCATAGTCCGGGGTCTTATATACTGCAGCTCCATGCCTAGGAGCCTGAGCAGTAGAGTCTGTGCTCCCCCTCCCGCCTGAGAGATGTGCCTGGGTCTGCTAGAAATAAACCAACCTGGGTCATAGAATCCGTGAACCGTAGCATTCAGCCCTTGACTTCCTGAAAGCCCGGTGCTGTCATGAAATCGTTCGGTGCTGGCTCTGCTGCGAGCACCTCGCCCTGCTCCTCATCAATGAGATCCTCTACTGGATCTGCTGGTGGTGCAACTGGGGGAATTCTGGGACGTCCTCGTCCCCTACATTTGGCTGGTGCCCTCCCCCGGCCTCTTCCTCGGCCTCTAGCAACAACAGGAGTAGCTCTGCCCGGGTCCGAAACATCTGCCATGCGCGTTCTCACCATTTGTGAGAGAGTAAGAGAAGAAACTTAGTACACCATTAACTACACGATAGGAGATGAATAAATAATAGTTTCCTAACTCCCTATAGACTCGAAGATAAGTACTGACGTCTTCGCACTGACCCTCAAGATTCTATTAGGCATGCCCATAACTTGTGAGACCTACATGAACCTAGTGCTCTGATACCATGTTGTCACGACCCAATTCCATTTTGGTTGTGATGGCGCCCAACGCCGTCGCCAGGCAAGCCAACAAGGAGAAAACTATGTGATTCCTCTTTTAAAGATTTTCCAAGTAATCAGACTTTCTTTAAATTTAAAAAAAAAGTTAAAGAAGTAACAGATTTAAAAAAATAAATACCACAAAATCTAATAAGTGCAATCATGATCAATGAAATAAAACCAAAACCAAGAGTCTACTAATGTGTGTTCCAAGACCTAGTGTCACAAGAATATGAGCCACTAGTAGAATATACAAAAGATTTACTACTCTACTGTCTAAAATAAAATAGATAGAACAAAAATAGCATAAAGACTTTGGCTGCTGCAGAACGGCTCGGAAGGGCAGCTCACTGTGTAGTTTCGAACCAGAAGTCAAGCGTGCGCGCCAGACTGATATCCAGATGTACTTGCCTCAGATCTTGCACATCAAGTGCAGAAGTGTAGCGTGATTACATAAACAACAAGTAACCAGTAAGTATCTAGTCTAACCTCGAAGAAGTAGTGACGAAGGGTCGACTTCGACACTTACTATGGTCCAACAATATAATAATATGAAGTTCTAATTAAACATTTTATATAAATATTAAAATAGAACTCATAACAGGAGAATAAATAAAACAATCCTTTTATCAGAAGTAGGAACCAAGTCATTTCCCTCATCTAACCATTTCACCTCTCAAGCCAACGAAGCAATATTAAATATAAAAGGGCTTCCAATATCTTTATGCACGAATTATGCCATGGATGTACGACCTGATCCAAATATACATATACATATACATATACATATACATATACATATACATATACATATACATATACATATAATGTGCACTGCCGAGGGTCGAACGACACAAACTATAGATGCATCTATTAATCTGCCTAGGCGAACGACCCGCTCCCGTGAGAGTAGTGGAAATTTACCCCGCCCGCGAAACATATTTGTGATACGATTCAACATAATTTTTCTCAAGTTACCATAATATCCCTTAATTCTTTTCAAACAACTAGTAAGCATAAACAAGCAACGGTATCAACAAAGCATGGTGTAAACCCAAATCTACGCGGACATAAGCATGAATAGTAGCTACGCACGGACTCTCGTCATTTCATGCATATGTATTCCCCCCTCCTCACAAATAGAAGTACATATTTATTAAGTTCACCTATGGGGTTAATTCGATCTTACAAGGTTAGAAAAGAGACTTACCTCGTCTCAAGGCCTACTTCCCGGTCCAAGAATGTGCTCAAACCCTCAATTCGGTGGCGAATCAACCCAAAACTAATCAAATAGTAGATAAACTAATCAATAAATGTTCAAAAGTTCGTATTCCAACTATTAAATAGGTTACCCAACCCTAAATGTAAGATTCCTAAAATTCACCCCCAGGCCCACGTGCCCGGATTCCGAAAATTTTTGAAGAAAGTTTTTACCCATAAACTCATGAACTCAAATATATGATTTTTTACTAGATTTCATAACGAATCTCGTGATTAAATCTCATATTTATCAAAAACCTAGGTTTTTACCTAAACCCATGATTTCTACTAATTTACATGTTATAATGTACCCATAAGCTATGTATTTGACTTATATTTGGTAGAAATTACTTTCTCAAAGTGTTAGGGGGAAATCCCCTCTCTAAGAGCTCCAAGAATCGCCCAACAATGAAATAATTGAGCTCAAAAATGACTTAGTCCCGTATTAAATGAGGTTCTGCCTTCTGTGGTTTTCGCGCCTGCGGAGATTTGGCCGCTTCTCCGGCTCCGCATATGCGGGAAAGTTATCGCAGATGCGACCCTTGACCAATGTCCTGTCACGAACCAAATCGAAGGGCTACGACGGGCACCCAGTACTTTACTCAACCGAGTACTAACATAACATATCTTTCTTGTAGTACTATCATGGGTAAATGTGCCAAAAGGGTCATCATGACATTACCGAAATGAAACATAAGGAAATGCTAGACATAGGACAACCTAACATGATATAGAAACTTATACATGTGACATACAGGCCTATAAGGGTGACATGATCACTCGTACACTGAACATAGGCCGACAAGGCCATACAATCTTTTACGTACATGACATATATCTACAAGCCTCTAAGAGTACATAAACATCATAAGACCGGGACAGGTCCCCGACATACCACTCAATACATGTCTAAATCATACTGACCCAAAGAGCGACTCCGGAGCAAGAAGAGTGCAGCAACACCTTCCGCTGAGCTGATAGCCTACTAGGAGGACTCTCAACTTGTCTATCAGGACCTGTGGGCATGAAACGCAGCGTCCCCAGGCAAAAGGGACGTCAATACGAATAAAGTACTGAGTATGTAAGGCATAAAAATATAAATAATACCAAAATATAAAAAGAGATGTAACAGATACAACCTGTAGCATTTGAGTGCATCTAAGAGATAATAACAAGAAATGCGTGATATATATATATATATATATATATGTATATATATATATATATACCTAACCTTTTAAAAACATCCGCCTCTGTGGGCATCATCATCATCATATCATACCCGGCCTCGAAGAATTAAAACCCAAAGGGTCATATTATGAATTAAGACTCCACTACAGGCTCATTAGCCTTCAAAAGATCAATTTTATTTACCTTGATTTGCGTGCCCAGTCCGGGGGGAAACCAGAAAGCTTTTATGTGAAAATATGTAATAATTTTTGGATTTAAAATTTGGTTTTAGTTGACTTTGGTCAACATTTTAAGCAAACGGATCCGAATCTGTGTTCTGACGATCTCGGGAGGTCCGCAGTAAAATATGGGACTTGGGCGTATGCCCGGAATTAAATTCCGAGGTCCCTAGCCTTAGAAATCAATATTTAAAGAAAATTGTTTTGCTGGACTTTTAAGAAACTAAAAAAATGAATTAATGTTTGAGCTCATTGGTATCGGGCCCATATTTTTGGATCCGGAGTCCGGTACAGGTTTGTTATGATATTTAAGTCCTATCTGTGAAGTTTGGTAAGAATCAGAGTTGATTGACGTGATTCGCACGTCCGGTTGAGAAATAGTGAAATTGAAGTGTTCTTGAGAAACATCATGAGTTTTGAGGTTAAATTCATAGTTTTAGATGTTATTTTCATTATTTGATCATACGAGCAAGTTCGTATGATGTTTTTGGAATTGCGTTCATGTTTGATTTAGAGCCCTGAGGGCTCGGGTGAGTTTTGGATAGGCTACAAGATGTTTTAAACTTGTAAAATCTGCCGGTGCACCAGTTCTGTTGTGCCCGCACTTGCGAGTGCATTCTCGCAGGTGCGATCCTGGCCAGTGTTCCTTTTTCTGTAGATGCAAACTCCCCATCGCACGAGCGAGACCGCAGAAGCGGAAACCCGTCCACAGATGCATCCCCAAGGGCCCAATCCCATTCCGCAGAAGCGACCCCCTGTCCGCACGTGCTGATGCGCAGATGCGGCCCAAGCACCGCAGGTGCGAGGGTCGGGCAGTGAGTTCACTTTAATTAGAACTCCAACCCCTTTTCTTCATATTTTTTGAACTAAAAAGACCTAGAGGCAATTTTAAACTCACAAGTTCATTTCCAAATTGTTGGTAAACAATTCTAAACTCTTCTCTTTCAGTTACCCGATGTTTTTCATCACTTTTCAATCAAAAATTAAGAATTTTCATGGTGGAAATTGGGGATTTGGGTAGAATTAGAGAATTTTATAAAAATTGAATTTTGACCTCGAATTGGGGTTGGATTTCAAAACTATTTGCTTATTTGGGCTCGGGCGTGAATGGATAAACGAAATTTGGTCCGAACCCCGAGTTTGACCAAGCGGCTGTCGGGTTTTAACTTTATTTTTAGAAAACTTAGGAAAATAATAACTTTTCAGTAAATTTTGTTCCTTTAGCATAAATTAATGATATTAAACTAATTATGATTAGATTCGAGCGGGTTAAAGGAAAATTCGCAAGGAAAAGCGGTAATTGAGCAGTGAGTGGCCTGCGAATTTGAGGTAAGTGCTTCGTTTAACCTTGACTTGAGCGAATAGGAATCCCTAATGTTATGTGAATTTGCATATGTGTGGTGTATAGGCGAGGTGACGAGTATCTATGCAACACTAAATTATTGTTGAACATAGTCCCTTCCTTGTTTCCAATTTATTTGATTCCTGGCTTAAACTGTTTTATGATCATTGATACCTCCATGTCTAATTGTTTTTGTCGAATTGTTGTCAAGCATTGTTCCCGGTATTTTGGAAGTGTTGATTGTTCCCTTGGTTCCATGGCGATACATAAAGCTTGAATTAGGATTACATTGTTTTACGATTCTTATATATATTCCGGCTGATTTCATTGTGAAATGATAATTGATGAAGTTCATGAGTTGTATATCTATCTGTTTAAAATTGTTGAGACAAGAATATTGTGAAAGGTTTTGACCTGAATTGTGGAATTTTTTATAAATAAAGTGATGTGATTGTCTGGTGGGAGCGGGTTGCACGCCGCAGCAAGGAGTGATAAGGTTGGACAGGTGGGATCGGGTTGCATGCCGCAACAGGAGAAATAAGGGTGATATATATAGGGAGGAGCAATAAGGGTGGACAGGTAGGAGCGGGTTGTGCGCCACAATAAGGAGCGATAAGGGAGAATATTTATGTTTTACTGATTTTCAAAAAAAATAAGAATTTCGAAAACGCCGGTTTTATTAAAAATGTTTTTATACTCTGATTTTTACTGTGATTTAAATTGAAACTTGGAAATTTTGAGGAGTTGATTATAGCTGATATCTGAAAAGAGTTATCCGAGTTATTTTTGTTTACTGTTGCAAGTTACTGGTTATTTAGTTTATTATTATTATTATTATTATTATCATTATTATTATTATTATTATTATTATTATTATTATTATTATTATTATTATTATTATTATTATTATTATTATTATTATCTTCTTGCTGTATTATGTATAGATCGTCACAAGTTATGTTATGATTGCCCCGCCTCGTCACTACTTCGTCGAGGTTAGGCTCAACACTTACTCAGTACATGGGGTCGATTGTACTAATACTACACTCTCCACTCTTTTATGCAGATCCAGGTACCGGCAAGAGTTAGGAGATTTTAGTAGCTGACATCATCGTTCGGAGACACGAGGTAGATCTGCTTGCGTCCGCAGATTCCTGGAGTCTTCTCTTAATTTTATAGACAATGTTTTATTATTAAAAAATAGATATATAATGTACTCTTTAGTAGTTCGTGAATTGTGAAACCAGACCCTGGATAGTTATATCGTTAGTTTTAGTTCATCGTTCGTTTCATCACATCGAATATTATTCATGATTACATTTGTTGGAAGTTATTAGATTTAGTTTATTTTAAATTGTCTCATTGTGTTTAAGTAAATATTCAAAGGAAAATGGCTAATCAAGTTCTAACGTTGGCTTTCTTAGCAAGTGTGGTGTTAGGTTCCATCACGATCCCGTGGGTTGGGAATTTGGGTCGTGACAAGTTGGTATCAGAGCACTAGGTTGCATAGGTCACAATTCACGAACAAGCTTGATAGAGTTTGAGGGATCGGTACAGAGACGTCTGTACTTATCTCTCAGAGGCTATGAAATTAGGAACAAACTCAGTTTTTATTTCTACTCTGTCGTGCGATTCTTGGTATCTCAAATACTGATTGAACTCTTCTACTCTCTCGCAGATGGTGAGAACACATGCTTCTTCTTCCGCTGACCAACAATCCGGTCTTCCAGCAACATCATCTCCTATTAGGGGCAGAGGCCGAGGACATGTCAGGGGCCGAGGCAGGGGCAGGACATAGCCTACTGCTCAGACAGCAACTCCAATTGCGGAGCCCCAAATTGAGATTGATGTGGGGCTCCAGCTTAGACCGTTCCAGCTGGCAGGTCCCAAAGGGGTTTATTTTTACCTCGGTGCTTCAGGATGCTTTGGTCCGATTAGTGGGCCTTATGGAGAGTGTAGCCCCGGCTGGCGCACTCCTTATTGCAGCAGCCACGTCTTAGACTGGAGGAGGGGTCCAGACTCCTATTACCCACACTTTTGATCAGACTACTTCTCAGATCCAGAACCCAGCAGCCAACCCAGTTGGGGTAGTTCAGATAGTTGCTGCAGCCCCGATTGCTGAGGGGGGTAGCTATGACTTCCGATGCTTTGTGGAGATTGGACAGGTTCATCAAGCTTTTCCCTGTTCACTTCAGTGGTGCTACTTCATAGGATCCTCAGAAATATCTGAACAGTTGTCATGAGGTTCTTTTTAATATGGGTATTTTGGAGACCAATGGGGTCGATTTCGCAGCGTTTCAGATGACTGGTTCCACCAAGAAATGGTGGAGGGATTATTTGTTGACTAGACCAGCTAGGTCACCTGCTCTGACTTGGGATCGGTTTTCTCACCTCTTTTTGGAGAAATTTTTTCCTATCACTACCAGAGAAGAGAAGCATCATCAGTTTTAGCGTCTTCGACAGAGCGACATGACAGTTACCCAGTATGAGAATCGTTTTGTGGATTTGGCTCGGCATGTTATTTTTTTATTTCCCACAGAGAGAGAGAGTTAGGAGATTTATTGAGGGCTTGCCCAGCCCATCAGGTTGCAGATAGCTAAGAAGACAGAGACTGAGATTTCATTTCAGGATGCGGCGAATGTGGCTAAGAGAGTTGAGACGGTTCTCGGGATGGGAGGTTAAGAGTCAGACAAGAGACCTCGCTATTCCGGTAGATTTAGCGGTGCCTCTTCTGGAGGCGGAGATACTCAGGGTAGATTCCATTCTTCTAGGCAATTTAATTCAGCACTTCAGACGTCCCATGGTGTCTCAAGTGGCCGTGACTCTTACTTGCCTTATTCTGATCAGTCAGCCCCTATCAGAGAACCTCCTCTTCAGAGTTATTATCGTGATCAGCCGGTTTGCCAGGGTCAACCTCAGTATCAGGATGGGTGTTACGAGTGTGGTGAGTATGGGCACATTTGAAGATCTTGTCTGAAATTTTTGGGTAATCAGCCTCAGTACCAGAATTCTCGTGCTATAGTTTCGGCACCAGCTGCAACACCACCTGCCTAACCAGCCAGCGGTAGGGGTCAGGTAGTCAGAGGTAGAGATCAGAATGTTAGAGGTGAAGGTCAGCATGCTAGAGGTGGAGGCCAGCCCGCTGAGGTGGTGGCCAACCCGTTAGAGGTGGAGGACCACTTGTCAGGGGTCCTCCCGGTGATGTAGTTCAGGGTGGTGGGCCCCATCCCCGATTATATGCATTTCCAGCCAGACCCGAGGTGGAGTCCTCCGATGCAGTTATCACAAGTACCATTTTAGTTTGTAATAAAGATGTTTCAGTTTTGTTTGATCGGGGGTCTACTTATTCTTATGTGTCATCCTATTTTTCCTCGTATTTGGTTGTGCCCCCCGATTCTTTGAGTTCCCCTGTTTATGTGTCTACGTTGGTGGGGGATGCTATTGTTGTAGATCGTGTATATCGTTCGTGTGTAGTCATTATTGAGGGTCTTGAAACTAGTGTAGACCTTTTTCTTCTTGACATGGTCGATTTTGATGTCATATTGGGCATGGATTGGATGTCACCTTATTATTCCATCTTGGACTGTCACGGCAAGATATTTACTTTAGCTTTGCCAGGGTTGCCTCGGTTGCAGTGGAAAGGGACCCCTAGTCATTCTCCCAGCAGAGTGATTTCTTATACCAAGGATTGTTGCATGGTTGAGAAGGGATGTTTGGATTATTTGGCTCTTATTCATGATTCTAATACCGAGGTTTCTTCAATAAAGTAAGTGCCTATTGTTCGGGAGTTTCCCGAAGTATTTCCTGTAGATCGGCCGGAGATGCCACCCGACTGGGATATCAATTTTTGTATTGATGTTGCTCCGGGCACTCAACCCATTTCTATTCCTCCATACCGGATGGCCCCGCCAGAATTGAAAGATATGAAAGAACAGTTTCAAGACCTGCTTGATAAGGTTTCGTCAGGCCTAGTGTCTCGCCCTGGGGTGCACCGGTTTTGTTCTTAAATAAGAAGGATGGATCAATGAGAATGTGTATAAATTACCGACAGTTGAATAAAGTTATTATCAAAAATAAGTATCTATTGCCGAGAATTGATGATTTGTTTGATCATCTTCAGGGTGCCAGGGTGTTTTCAAAAATTTGTCTAAGATCGGGCTACCATCAGTTGAAGATTAGAGCGTCTGATGTCCCTAAGACAACATTTCGGACAAGATATGGGCATTATGAATTTCTGTTGATGTCTTTTGGCTTGACTAATGCCCCAACAACATTTATGGACTAGATGAATCGGGTTTTCAAGCCTTACCTAGATTCTTTCGTAATTGTGATCATTGATGATATTCTTATATACTCCCGCAGTCAGGAGGAGCATGAGCAGCACCTCCGTATAGCACTCCATACTTTGAGGGATAATCAGTTGTATGCAAAATTTTCAAAGTGTGAATTCTGGTTAGATTCAGTAGATTTCTTGGGTCACATCATATCATTAGAGGGTATTCAGGTAGATTCTAAGAAGATAAAGGCAGCCAAGAACTGGCCTAGACCCACTTCAGCCACAGAAATCTGGAGCTTCTTGGGTTTGGAGGGATACTACCGTCGTTTTGGGGAGGGGTTCTCATCTATTGCAGCCCTATTGATGAGATTGACTCATAAGGGTGCCCCATTTAAATGGTCGGATGAGTGTGAGGCGAGCTTCAAGAATCTCAATATAGCCTTGACTTCAACACCGGTATTGGTGTTACCCTCAGGTTCAGGATCTTTCACGGAATATTGTGATGCTTCCCGTGTTAGGTTGGGAGCGGAATTGATGCAAGAGAGCAGGGTGATAGCATATGCGTCTCGACAGTTAAAGATTCATGAGAAGAATTATCCTGTCCATGACTTAGAGTTGGCAACCATTGTTCACGCGTTGAAGATTTGGAGGCACTATCTTTATGGCGTTCCATGTGAGGTTTACACAAATCATCGTAGCCTTCAGTATTTGTTCAAGCAAAAGGATCTTAATTTGAGACAGATGAGAT
This sequence comes from Nicotiana paniculata, assembly GCA_005239505.1. NCBI lineage: Eukaryota > Viridiplantae > Streptophyta > Magnoliopsida > Solanales > Solanaceae > Nicotiana > Nicotiana paniculata. The sequence continues at coordinate 11,815 of MDKI01086532.1, forward strand.
GGTTAGAGTTATTGAAAGACTATGAAATCACTATATTGTATCATTCGGGGAAGGCCAATATGGTGGCCGATGCATTGAGTAAGAAGGCAGTAAGTATGGGCAACCTTGCATTTATTCCAGTCGGTGAGAGACCGTTAGCTTCAGATATTCAGAATTTGGCGAATCAGTTCATGAGGTTGGACATTTCGCCCAACCATGTTCTTGCTTGTACATTTGCTCGGTCTTCCTTATTTGAGAATATCAGATATCGGAAGGATGATGACCCGCACTTGATGGTCCTTAGGGACACCGTTCGGCATGGTAGTGCCAAGAAGGTTACGGTTGGAGAAGACGATGTGTTAAGGATGCAGGGTCATATATGTGTGCCCAATTTTGATGGCCTTCGTGAGTTGATTCTTGAAGAAGCTCACAGTTCTAAGTATTTTATTCATCCGGGTGCTGCCAAGATGTACCAAGACTTGCGACAACACTATTGGTGGAAAAGGATGAAAAATGATATTGTTGCTTATGTGGCTCGTTGTTTGAATTTCCAACAGGTGAAATATGAGCACCAGAGACCCTGTGGTTTACTTCAGCAGATAGAGATTCCTAAGTGGAAGTGGGAGCGTATCACTATGGACTTCGTTGTTAGACTCCCACGGATTCAGAGGAAGTTCGACGTCGTTTGGGTTATTGTGGATAGGTTGACTAAATCAACACATTTCATTCCAGTGAAAAGTACTTACACTTTGGAGCGATTGGAAGAGATATATGTTCGAGAGATTGTTCGCCTTCACGGTGTGCCCTTGTTTATTATTTTTGATCGAGGTACGCAGTTTACCTCGCACTTTTGGAGGGCAGTTAAGTGAGAGTTAGGTACACGAGTTGAATTGAGCACGACATTTCATCCTCAGACGGACGGACATTCCGAGCGTACTATTCAGCTCTTGGAGGATATGCTCCGTTCTTGTGTTATTGATTTTGAGGGTTATTGGGATCAATTCTTTCCGTTAGCAGAACTTGCCTACAATAATAGTTATCAGTCAAGCATTCAGATGGATCCCTATGAGGCGTTATATGGTAGACAATGTAGATCATCAGTTGGGTGGTTTGAGCTGGGAGAGGCTCGGTTATTGGGTACATACTTAGTTCAAGAGGCCTTAGATAAGTTCAAGGTTATACATGATCGAATTCATGCAGCTCAGTCCACGCAAAAGAGTTATGCCGATCAAAAGGTTCGTGATGTGGCATTCACGGTTGGAGAGAGGGTATTACTTTGGGTATCCCCCATGAAGGGTGTCATGATATTTGGGAAGAAGGGCAAGTTGAGCCTTAGGTATATCGGACCATTTGAGATTCTTGATAGAATGGGGGACGGAGCTTATAAACTTGCGTTGCCTCCAGGGTTGTCCTCTATTCATCTGGTATTTCATGTATCGATGCTCCGAAAATATCATGGTGACCCGTCCCACGTGTTAGATTTCAGCTCTGTCCAATTGGACAAAGATTTGTCTTATGAGGAGGAACTGGTAGCCATTTTAGACCGGCATGTTTATTAGTTGAGATCAAAGAGTTACCCATCAGTTCGAGTGTAGTGGAGAGGTCAGCATGTTGAGGCAGCTACTAGGGAGTCCGAGTCGGACATGCAGAATAGATATCCCCACTTGTTTGCCAGTTCAGGTAATTTTCTACGTCCGTTCGAGGACGAATGTCTGTTTTAGAGGCTGATATTGTGATGACCCAAAGGGCCATCTTATGAATTAAGACTCCATTCCAGGCTCATTAGCCTTAAAAAGATTAATTTTATTTACCTCGATTTGCATGCGCAGTCCGGGCGGGAAACCGGAAAGCTTTTTATGTAAAAATATGAGAAATAATAATTTTTTGATTTAAAATTTTGTTTTAGTTTACTTTGGTCAACATTTTAAGAAAACGGACCCGGATCTGTGTTCCGATGATTCCGGGAGGTCCGCAGTAAGATATGGGACTTGGGCGTATGCCCAAAACTGAATTCCGAGGTCCCTAGCCTTAGAAATTGATATTTATAGAAAATTATTTTGCTGGATTTTTAAGGAAATAAAAAAATGAATTAATGTTTGAACTCATTGGTATCGGTCCCGTATTTTTGGTTCCAGAGCCCGGTACAGGTTTGTTATGATATTTAGGTCCTATCTGTGAAGTTTGGTAGGAATCGGAGTTGATTTGACGTGATTCAGACGTCCGGTTGAGAAATAGTGAAATTGAAGTGTTCTTGAGAAAAATCATGAGTTTTAGGTTAAATTCATAATTTTAGATGTTATTTTCGTTATTTGATCGTACGAGCAAGTCCGTATGATGTTTTTAGACTTGCGTTCATGTTTGGTTTAGAGCCCTGAGGGCTCGGGTGAGTTTTGGATAGGCTACAAGATGTTTTAAACTTGTAAAATCTGTTGGTGCACCAGCTCTGGTGTGCCCGTACCTGCGAGTCCTTGACCGCAGGTGCGAGTGCCTTCTCGCAGGTGCGATCCTGGCCAGTGTTCCTTGTTCTGTAGATGCAAACTCCCCATCGCAGGAGCAAAACTGCAGAAGCGGAAACCCGTCCACAGATGCGGACCCAAGGGCCTAGTCCCATTCCGCAAAAGCGACCCCCTGTCCGTACGCGCGGATGCGCAGATGCGGTCCAAGCACTGTAGGTGCGAGGGTCGAGCAGTGAGTTCACTTTAATTAGAACTCCAGCCCCTTTTCTTCATATTTTTTGAACTAAAAAGACCTAGAGGCGATTTTCAACTCACAAGTTCATCCCCAAACTGTTGGTAAACAATTCTAAACACTTCTCTTTCAATTACCCAATGTTTTTCATCACTTTTCAATCAAAAATTAAAAATTTTCATGCTGGAAATTGGGGGTTTGGGTAGAATTAGAGAATTTTGTAAAAATCGAATTTTGACCTCGAATTGGGGTTGGATTTCGAAATTAATTGCTTATTTGGGCTCGGGGGTGAATGGATAAACAGAATTTGGTCCGAATCCCGAGTTTGGACCAAGCGGGTCCGGGGTCGGATTTTAACTTTTTTTGAGAAAACTTAGGAAAAAAATAATTTTTTAGTAAAGTTAGTTCCTTTATCATAAATTAATGATATTAAACTAATTATGATTAGATTCGAGCTCTTAGAGGAAAATTCGAAAGGAAAAGCGGTAATTGAGCAATGTGTGGCCTGCGAATTTGAGGTAAGTGCTTGGTTTAACCTTGAATTGAGGGAATAGAAATCCCCACTTAAATGCTATGTGAATTTGCATGTGTGTGGTGTATTGGTGAGGTGACGAGTATCTATGCACATCTAAATTATTGTTGAACATGGTCCCTTCCTTGTTTCCAATTTATTTGATTCCTGACTTAAACTGTTTTATGATCATTGATACCTCTATGTCTAATTGTTTTCGTCAACTTGTGGTCAAACATTGTTCCCGATATTTTGGAAGTGTTTATTGTTCCCTTGGTTTCATGGCGATACATAAATCTTGAATTTGGATGACATTGTTTTACGATTCATATATATATATTCCGGCTGGTTTCATTGTGAAATTATAATTGATGAAGTTCATGGTTGTACAACTATATGTTTAAAATTGTTGAGACAAGAATATTGTGAAAGGTTTTGACCTAAATTGTGGAAATTTTTATAAATAAAGTGATGTGATTGTCTGGTGGGAGCGAGTTGCACGCTGCAACAAGGAGTGATAAGGGTGGACAAGTGGGATCGGGTTGCACGCCGCAACAGGAGAAATAAGGGTGATATATATAGGTAGGAGCAATAAGGGTGGACAGGTAAGAGCGAGTTGCGCGCCACAACAAGGAGCGAGGAGTTTACTATGTTTAAAAAAGGTTTTCATACTCTGATTTTTACTATGATTTAAACTGAAAGTTGGAAATTTAGAGGAGTTGTTTATAGCTGATATCTGAAAAGAGTTATCCGAGTTGTTTTTATTTACTGTTGCAAGTTACTGGTTATTTAGTTTATTATTATTATTTCCTTCTTTCTTTATTATATATTGTTCACGGGTTATATTGTTAATGCCTCACGGTAGCCTCGTCACTACTTCGTCGAGGTTAGGCTCGGCATTTACTCAGTACATGGGGTTGATTGTACGAATACTACACTCTCCACTCTTTTATGCAGATCCAGGTACCGGCAAGAGTTATGAGATTTTAGTAGCTGACATCATCGTTCGGAGACACGAGGTAGATATGCTGGCGTCCACAGATTCCTGGACTCTTCTCTTAATTTTATAGACACTGTTTTATTACATTCAAAAACAGATATATAATTCTTTCAGACCATTATTTGTAGTACTCTTTAGTAGTTCATGAATTATGACACCAGACCCTGGGTATTTATATCGTTAGTTTTAGTTCGTGGTTCGTTTCATCATATCAAATATTGTTCCTGATTACATTTGTTGGAAATTATTAGATTTAGTTTATTTTAAATTGTCTCATTGTGTTTAATTAAATATTCAACGGAAAATGGCTAATCAAGTTCTAACATTGGCTTGCCTAGAAAGCGTGGTGTTAGGCGCCATCATGACCCCGTGGGTTGGGAATTTGGGTTGTGACAGGTAAACCTAACTGATATGTGGTTGCACAATAGGTGTCGTACGCGGCCGACTATAACACGGCTCAGTAGAGTAAAATAGATACTATATATAATGCATGCTGGACTCATGGAATCACGCCCTAAACCTTTCAGAGTGACGTAAGGTAGTTGCACCTTCGATTAATATTATGGACATCATACCATCAATATGAACTTCACTAGGACTCAAGGATCATACATACTTTCTTATAATAACTTTGTAAGGAAGTAACAACATGTACAACCTTAGTTGCTAGGAGTAGATTCATTATGAAATAGCATATCGTTAACGTTCATTTCACTTTAGATCATGCCAAAAGAATGAAGGAAGAGCCTTAAAATACCTTAACTCCATTGAGTCTTTAATACCTTCCAAGCAATTCTTCAAAAACTCAACTCAATCAACCACAGCGTGAGGAGATTCAAAATCAGTGTTGGGTAAAGGCTAAGCCTGTAACTTAAGCTAATAGCTCGTTTATGTAAATTTGGGAAGCATCTCCCCTGTAACAAGGCCCTCCTCCAATACCATATACCAACAACACCAAGAAAAAAACAATAAAAACATGTATACATTATCTCTCAACCTTATCTCCACAACAATATATCACAAAACAGCCCACACACTCTAACCACTTCATACATAAATCGACAACAAAAGTAGTATCAAACAACCTTAAAAATGTAACGACGAATGACCAACCAACCACCCTGACATTATGTGGTGTATTATCCACATCCTTTCTCCTCCCAAACTCCATGAATACAGTAGCAAAATAGGCAACCCAAAAGCAACACGAAACAGCCCACAAAACAATCCCACAAGTTCAGCAACTCAAAATTGATTTTCAGTTTACAACAACACGTTTCGACCTATCTTTTCTTTCAAATTGAGAAACACAACCAAAAATACATACTTATTCCTCTAATACAATAAACCAGACATGAATTCAACCTTAAAATAATTTTACAACCAGTCAACAATGACGCATCAACAAACAACATACCACTCTTTTAAAATTTGCTAGGTCTAGTCTTTACGATCGAGTTACAACTCGTACAAGCCTAGATAATGGAAGAAGAAGCATAAATTTACCTTGTACAGAGTAGAAGCCACGAAACCTAGCCCTTATTCATCCAAAATAGGTCCCCCAACGCAGCTACATGAAGGAGAAATAGGAACTAGCAAGCTGTCCGGGCTTTTCGGCACTAGAATAATATCGTAACACCCAAAATAACCTAGGTTTTGTGTGAGATTTTTGGGGAGGAGTTGCAGGGTTTAAACTTGGTTTTTGTGGTCTGAAATATGGGTGAAATGATGAGTTGATAAGCCCTTAAAAATCCCCTCTTGTCCGACTTTGTAACTTTTAATTGAGACCTCTCCTTTTGGCAAGTAGGTGATGCACCTACTTGTCACATACGAATATGCATAGTCCCACGAAAATGCAAAACTCTCTCTACTCAAATATTTTATCAATGAACGGTTTAATCTGTTGGAAACTAGACTCGTATATCTTCAATTTGGTAGGTAGATAATCCCGTAATTCGAAGTATATTGGTAGAAATGCTCAACTAAATTTGACCTAATTTTTAGCATATTTGTGAATGTAACTTGTGATGCTCTTTGCCAACTTTTGTTCCACAACTCGCTTGACTTCAAAACGTAGCACACGACAATCATACGACAAAAATAACTCATAGCATAAACTCATATCATCTAATGAACCATAGTCTCACCCTAAAGTACATGTTATAATATTTCAAACTCGTCGACTTTCGACAAAACTTATTTTCTTCAATTGGTTTAGCTTCTAAGCTTTCCAACCCTCTTGGTACTCGTTATTCATGATCTTAAATATTTGTAACCTCCAAGGTAACATGATTAATTTACTTTATATGCTTCCAAATACAATCTTATTTCTAAGCTTACATCAATTGACTTAAGACGTAGTCTCACGTATGAAACATGGGGTGTAACATCATTCCCCCATTTGGAACATTCGTCCTCGAATGTTGACTAATGCACTTATCTGTATTATAATAAATAGCTCTTATGAATACTTTAATATTGTCTTTTCTATCTAGGGAGTCGTTCGATGAATATATCCAAAGGCTAGGGCATTCCCCCCTTTAGGCCTCTTTCTCACACCACGACTTGTGGTCGAAATTCTTCCAATCTCGTAAATGTTTATAACTTATTTCTTGCAGCCTGTACAATTTTGATCTTATATGTGCGCCTATGTGACTCTTTTCTCTTTTTTCTCCAAGTTTTAGCCAATCTCCAGGCTTCTCTTTGGGAATATATACAGAACTCGACAAGTTATCCCTCTGGGCATCTATAGGTGTACTGAAGTTTTTCACCCAGTAATTTGTCGAACTTACGACTATTGATATATCTTGTTTCATAGCCTGGGTTATCTACCCTTATGGATTTACTACATCTAGGTGGGTCATACTATACCATAACACTTACTTCAGTTTACTACTACCAAGATTTGTAACTCAGCTATAGGTTACATTGTCGCTGCTTATCCTATATGTATAAATCTACGTCCTTTAATTCTTCCTCATTACTGTTCATCTTAAGAATGACAACCTAATCTCATCTCATACTTTGGAACTTTTATCCATCCATTATTTATTCACCTTAATGTTGATCCATAATACATTGTCACTAGGGCTCGCGTCTCATCGGAGAACATCTGAAGTGATTTTCATGATCCACTTAGGGATGATACTATACTCCAATAGCTATATTTCATAGCATCCCAATGTGACTCATCATATGGGGTATTCTAATCCCGTGCAGTTCATGAAATCCTTGTTCTCAAAATCATTACTCAATCAATGTCCTAAACGCCATCCTCTTATCATTTATCACAGTTACACCCTTAGTTTACTACAAGGATAGCATTCCATCTCTTCTAAATGCTCCTAGTTTTAAACTCCTTTGAGTTCACACATGTTATACTGAGCTTTTTATAACTTTATGGAAACCATCAGCTCTCTTGTTGTAATGGGTTTAATTCCGAGGACTTCTCTATTCTCGTCACATTCTCACTCCCCTTTTCTTATCCTTTTTCTATGTGTCTCTATGCATCTTATTATAACTCTCTTTGTTACTTCTGCCGATTTCTTACTTGCCCTAAATTTGGGGTTTTATCGGATTCTCCAAAATTAAACCAAATCTGTTCGATTCTTTAATTATTTGGTTAAAGTCCTTGTCTATATGTCTATATGCATCTCTTTACTTCTTATTTCTGCCGATTTTGTATGTTTTACCTAAATTAGGGTTCCGATTCTTAGTTCATTTTTCTTACTGATTCTGTCTATCTATTTATGGCTCTTGCCATAATTGTTACCTAATTTGATTCCCAGACCTGTTTCGATTCCTTAAATTACTGTGATACGCGTTTATGTACTTTCTTCTTGGATTGCCTTAATAATATTCTGAGTTTTCCTTAAATAAATTGATTGATTATTTTCATGTTTATGTACCCTAGTCTAAGGCTATTTAAACCCCTTCCCTCTTTCCCCTTAGGACAAGATTAAGAACTCGAAACCACTTTTTTGTTTTGATTCCTGGCTGGCTGAAGGCCAAAGCCAAAAATCTGCATTGTTGTTTGCTGCTATTGATGATCATTTCCTCATTTCTTAACCTTTTCTGTTTCATTCAAACTAGTAAGTCACTAAAACTCTTCTCCATCTCAATTGTTCAATACACTCATTGCTCTATGTGATAGACTTGTTTGACTTAGTAGATTGATCGATGAGACCTGTTAATTATGTGTACTTAAGACTATCTTCCAGTACGTCTACTATCTTTCCTTAAAACTGGTTCAACACGTATCTCTTATGTTTATTTTTGAATCTGTTAGTATGTCATTCCATTAACTCCTGTGCTCACTGTGCTATTAGTTCTTACTAATCACCAGCATGTTGTTTTCATAGCTTATCATGATCTGAATCCTTTACTGTCCGTGTATAATATGTTTTGATCCCTTGTTAAAGTTTCAAACTTGTTAGTTTCTAACTTATTGATTTCAGAATATTTATCTCTCTTTCTATGTGTGACCCTACCCCTTAAGCCTGACTCTAAATCCTGCCCTTCACTCTCTTAAATCCCAAAATTTGTGCTCAACTAATTTTAGTATTGTCCTTGGCCTTCTTGATGTGAGCACTGCTTAGGGTTCCTATGAGACCCTCGTGAACTCTAACACACCAGGATTTGGTCCATAATTTTCCCTTAAACTAATTCTGATCTTTTCACTCTAGTGTGAGCACTGCCCGGGGTTCATGAAGCCCTTAGGAACTCTAACACACTAGAGGACTTGGCTTGGTATGCTTGTGTTGTAAAACAAAAGTGAGTCAATCACCTTGTGGTTCTACTGGGTTTTGGAGAAGTTGTGAATTGAAGGGCCTGGCCCATCCAGATGTTAATTTAGTCCTGTTGAAGGCTTCCTATAGTTTAATACTTTGTAGTCTATTCAATTGGTTCCGGTCTGTGATAATTATTTGTAATAACAATTGAGGGTGATAATACATTGGGACATGGGTTCATTTGATATTATGTGGGTAGATAACATGCCTTTAGGTTTTCCGCTGCTATTATGTTAGATAACATGCCCATATGTTTTGTTTTATGCCCAGAAATTGTGTGCTAAAACATGTCTAAATGTTTAAGTCCGCCACGCATGCTAGAGAACTTGCCTATAGGGATTTCATTTTGGCTCAAACAAATTCTGTGGATATCTTGCTTACTTTGCTTCACACGATTAGAAATCATACCTATAGGAAATGCAATAATCTAGTTTAAATTACAGCATACTCACATCTGTTTGCTTAGAAATCATGTTCATAGGCCTTAATCAATTGTCACAATCGCCTAGTTAATATGCATGCCTCTAGGCATTAATAAACAATCTCAATTACTAAACGTAGAACTCATGCTCGTAGGGATAACTATCATTTGTGCCAAATGCTAAAACTGGAATCTACCTAATGCCTTGTTAATTACCACTAGAAAGCATGCCTATAGGAGTAAGTAATAATTCTGAGATTTTCTGTTGTCAACTGTCGATTAAATCACTTAGATAACCTTCCTATAGGTTCAAACGCTTTAATTGAAATCGGTAGGCAATTACAGAACCACTTAGGAATAACTGTTAGCATGTTTAAAATCCAGAATCACGTAGAAATCATGTCTATAGGATCTAATGTCCTTAACTGTTCAAACTGTCAATACGCCAACAAGTTTTGCGTGCATTTGCTGCCTTATGTGTGGGGTTTAAATTGAGCCTTTGTCTGTTTTGTATGAAAAGTCCAATATGTTTTGCATGTCGCTTAGTTTTACAATTTTGAGAAACTTAAGTTGAGTCTATAACCATCCAAAAATAGAGGTCCCAATTCCTCCAGGACCATAGGTAAGGGACAGGTAGTGCACGCATAGGACACGAGTTAGAATTTATTAGAGCGCTTTAGGTAAAAACTTAAAGATAGTAATCGGGTAGCAGGAGATGATAGTCTGTGCCCGCTGAATAATATGAGTAACACCCCTGTCTCGTGGGAGTTACGAAGTATTATTTATGTTTCATGGGGTGATCCTATAGGTTAAAAATTTTAGGACGCCCATCCCTATTAAATAGTTTCACCGCGTTCTTAGACTAATTCGCATAAGTTAAGTTCGGCCGGGTTGTGGACCGCGAGAGGTGCCTAACACCTTCCCCTCAAGGTAATTTGATCCCTTACCCGATCTCTGGTGATGTAAACTGGTATAATTTAAGTTATTTGCTATAGGTTCCCTAATTCACCTTAATCCGTTAGGTGGCAACTCTCCAACAACCAATTCCTTTTCCCTTCTCTCAAAAGGAGTTGTCATATGTCGAAACCTGATTTCGCGAGAAAAAGGGGGTGCGACAATAGATATTGAGTCAAAAGCACGCCTAAAATGTGGCAGACCATTGGGTTCTAAGGATCAAAATCCTAAGAAAAAGGAAAAAAATGATCAAGATGACACTACGAAAGAGTCTCATGAAGAAATCCACGATTTAACCAATCCTGAGATTCATGAGGAAATCACTGAGCCTAAGACTCAAGAAAATAAGGAACTATCAATAAATCCAATCGATATTGAGACAAATTTGAATCGAGTGGATATAGTGGTGGATTATGTCTTTGCATATAATGTTGCATCTAGCATGCAAGATAGTGTGGATATTGAATCTCAATCTGTTGGGGAATGTCGACAAAGGCGGGATTGGCCAAAATGGTGAGAAGCAATCCAATCACAGTTGAATTCACTTGTGAAACGTGAAGTTTTTGGGCATGTAGTCCAAACACCTAATGGTGTTAAGCATGTTGGCTATAAATGGGTATTTGTACGCAAAAGGAATGAAAAAAATGAGTTACAAAGATATAAGGCACGCCTTGTTGCACAAGGATTTTCACAAAGGTCTGGTGTCGATTATGAAGAGACATATTCACCCGTCATGGATGCTATAACGTTCCGTTGTCTCATTAGTTTTGTTTTCCATGAAAAGATCGACATGCATTTAATGGATGTGGTTACCGCCTACCTTTATGGCTCACTTGATAATGAGATATACATGAAAATTCCTGAAGGATTTAAAATTCCTAATGCCCATAATTCAAAGTCCCGAGAAATGTTTTCAATCAAATTGCAAAGATCTTTGTATGGTCTATAGAAATTAGGACGTATGTGGTATGATCGTCTTAGTGAGTGTTTATTAAAGGAAGGTTATATAAATGATCCCATTTGTCCATGTATTTTTATAAAGAAAACAACATCGGAATTTGTTGTACTTGTCATATATGTCGATGACATAAACCTTATTGGAACTCCTATAGAACTTCAAAAGGCAATTGATTATTTAAAGAAAGAATTCGAGATGAAAGATCTCGGAAAGACAAAAATTATGTATCGGTTTGCAAATTGAACATATGGCAAACATGATTTTTGTTCATCAATTTGCCTACATAGAAAAAGTATTGAAACGGTTTTACATGGATGGAGCACATCCATTAAGTACTCCGATGGTTGTTCGATCACTTGATGTGAATACGAATCCATTCTGACCTCAAGAAAAGAATGAAGAACTACTTGGTCCTGAAGTACCATATCTCAGTGCAATTGGTGCACTAATATATCTTGATAATACAACAAGGCCTGGCATAACTTTTTTAGTTAATGTCTTAGCAAGATATAGCTCTGATCCTACAAGGAGACATTGGAATGGAATCAAACACATATTGCGGTATCTAAAAGGGACTACCGATATGGGCTTATTTACGAAAATAATTGCAGTCCCGGTCTTGTTGGTTATACCGATGTTGGGTATTTATGTGGTCCATACAAGGCTCGATCTCAAACAGGCTGTGTGTTTACATGTGGAGGCACTGCCATATATTGGCGATCGACTAAGCAATCTATCGTGGCTACTTCATATAATCATGCTGAGATAATTTCCATTCATGAAGCAACTAGAGAATGTGTATGGTTGAGGTCTATAATACATCTTATTCGAGAAAAATGTGATTTAAAGTATGACAAACTACCCACGATTTTGTATGAATACAATGTAGCATGCATAACCCAATTGAAGGAAGGATTCATTAAAGGAGATAGGACAAAACACATTTCTCCAAAGTTATTTTTTACTCATGAGCTTCAAAAGAATGGTGATATTAATGTGCAACAAATTCGTTCAAGTGATAATGTGGCTGATTTGTTCACAAAATCTCTACCAACGTCAACCTTCAAGAATCTAGTGTAGAAGATTGGGATGAGAAGGCTCAAGGATGTGAATTGATGCTCTCATCAGGGGGAGTTAATGCGCGTTGCACTCTTTTTCCCTTACAAGGTTTTGTCCCATTGAGTTTTTCTTGCAAGGTTTTAAAGAGGCAACCAAAAGGCGTATTGTTAGATATGTGTACTCTTTTTTTTTTTCTAGAATTTTTTTTCCATTGGGTTTTATTTTAGTTAGGTTTTAACGAGGCACATTATTTGTTGAATAGACATTCAAGGGGGAGTATTATAAATATAATTTTATTTAAAGTGAATGTCTACATTTTAGAGAGATCTTAAGGATTTTACTTGGTGGCTAAGTTACTCTTTCCCTTTAAATAGAGGGGTCCTATTCCATTGTAAATCATCCCAAAATTCAATAAGAATTCTCTCTCTCTTTCTCTGCAATATTGTTCCTCTTCTTTATTGTTTCATTACAATATTTGAGATCTACAATGAGTTTTCCACTTTGATTTTCTGTTACTCCTATTTCTTTTCAATGCAATTAGATATTCCAATCTCCCATGTAAGGAAGGCACTGAAACAAACTCCTAATAGAGTTCTAATTTCAGAAAAGATTCATATTCATATTTTGATGAACTACGCATTCCGTCTTGTTTTAATTGTATGAGTTAGCCGCTTTATCAATATTTCCTCAAGCATGAATATTAGTCTTTGTTGAAGCCAATGATTTTTTTACTTCTCCTGATGTGCCAAAAAATCAGAAAATGATATCAAATCTCTATCATCACTATCATTGTATGTGGTTGTATTTAAGTAGTGTTAATTTTGAATGATCCGATTATGTTTGTATTTTTGGTCTTGACCTTTATTTTTTTATGTATCTATTTTTCTATTGTTTCTCTTACTCTAAGTTATCTATGTTATGAGTTTTCATTCACAAGTTCTTTTTGAATAAATTTGAGTTGGAAATTTTTATTGCATTGTATTGCCGGTATGTATGATGAATATCGATTAAACTAACTCTTACTTCAATTTTTTTTTTTTGTTGATTAAGGAGCACAGTTGATTAAATTTGAGTTGGAAATGTTTATTCTTTTGCTTTTTAAGGGTAACGACTAACGACATGACCATACACCTTGATTAATATGTCAATATATTTTTGTCAATTATAAGACAATTCTTATAGTATGAGAATATTTGAATTATAAAGCTCAATGCGGTGTCGCTAGGTGAAATGAAATTTGGGAAGCTCCAACTATTCTTTTTATAAATTCCAATTTTATTTTAAATGAGGATCAATTTGTTCTAGCAAAGTATTTAATATTTAGTTCATAATTTTACTATATTTTTGTTTTTCTATTAAATTATACCTCAATTATTGCTTTAATTTTATAAATAGTTACTTATATGGCAAAGAATATAAGTTTTTAAAAAAATAATAATTTTGCTTCATGTAGGGGAGACAGTGCAGTTGCTATTTGGTGATATGTGCCTTCCCGCTGCTCGAGGGGAGAATGATTTGGCAGAGCTGCAGGAGGAGCACCCCCTCTCAGCAGTCACTCATCAGTGGTTGGGCTTGGCTGATGGAGCACAGATGCCACCGGATGAGGATGTAAACTTTGTTCCCTCTGATGAGGAGGAATACCTGCGCACCTTTGAGGGTACAGGCCTCAGGGAGCTACCTTTTCACTCTTGTTTTATTATTTTGTATTGGGGACAACGCAATTTCTTAGGTGTAGGGTGGGGTGTTTCTATTTGCTTGTATTTGTATTTGTTTCTATTTGTCAGTTGATTTTGTTTGATTTATTTCTTATTTTTTTAGACAATATGGTCTGTAAAATTATAACTTCCGTAAAATTATTCTTTGCCATATGGCAAAGAATATAAGTTTATAATAATTTTTTTAATTATTGACGCAATATTCACGTACAACACACGTACTCTACAACTAGTATAGCTAAAATATACTCTTATATTATGGTAAGTATTGTTTGATATTTTATATTATTGTGACAGTAACACCATAGAGAGAAGTTATTTACCTTTGACATGTAACAAGCCATTTCACGTGTTTCAAATTTAATATCCATCTTCCTGTTTTACTACTTTAGACTATTCTTGTTTTCTAAAAACATGTCTAAAAACCATATGGATGCTAAAATAGTATTCTACTTTGTGGAAGTGCCACATCGCCATTGCATGATTCAAATTCTAATGATTTTAGCATTGAACACGTCAGATCTTTAAAAATATGGTTCATATCAATAATTTATTATAATTTTATTAAACTTTTACACACAAAATTATTCTTCACATTGAGAATACTTTAATTATATATACCCGATACCGAATTTGGTGGATCTTCCCATGCCATAAGCTACTTCCTCCAGGGGTGGAGCTACAAGCTCGTATGTGGGTTTTACCGAACTCAGTAACTTTTGTTCAAATAGTGTATTTTGTACTGGTGGAAAAAAGTTATCACACGTGGAACCTTACAGAGCTGACAAATCATGACACGTGAAACAATAGTGAAGTGACAACTTGTCACGACCCAAAATCCCTAAGGTCGTGATGACGCCGGACACAAGGTCAGGCAAGCCAAACCATTAATTAATTGAAATAACTTTCCAATTTTAACATTTTCGAAATCATTACCTTTTATTGCATTTCATAATCAAATAAATAGATTTTTAGTAAACTTAAATATGATAGCAAATCAATTCAGTTTAATAAAGTAAACCCCAACGTATCCCCAGAACCCGGTGTCACAAGTACATGAGCAATTTCTAAGAAGTTATACAATCACTTCAAGCCTTTCCGAAATACAACTGGACAAAGAAATTTAAAAGGAATAAATACAGTATGAAGGTGACTCTGCCAGCTGGGGGTCGCCTCCGGATGGTGAAACTTGCCTAAGTCTCCGAATCCTCCACATTTCTATGAAAGTACATGTGCAATAAAATGCACAGCAAGTGCAGCATGAGTACAAAAACAACGTGTACTCAATAAGTCGCCCGCCTAACCTCAGAGAGGTAGTGACGAGGGGGCAAATTAGACTCTTACTAAGGTCCGACAATACAACATATGACAGAATATGATGAAATACAATAGACATGTAAGACAGTGAGCAACGAGTACATATCAAGTACAGAAATCCAGGTAATCACTGAGAATAAACAACAATGTACACTTCCCTTTTTCCCAAATACATGTCAAGACAATACCAATAGAGTAGTACCAAATAGTCATGCGCACACAAGGGTAAGACAATCGGCCGGAGTCATAAGATAGTCAACCTCTCTATGCACTGCCGAAGGATCGATCGGCCTGTCCCAAAAGTGCATCTCTCAACCTCTCTACGCAGTGCTGAAGGATCGATCGACCCATCCCAAAAGTGCGGCTCTCAATCTCTCTATGCACTGCCGAAGTATTAATCGGCCCGTCCCAAAAGTGCATCTCTCAATCTCTCTACGCACTGTCGAAGGATCGATTGGCCCGTCCCAAAAGTGCGGCTCTCAATATAATAATCCTCTCTGTGCACTGCCAAAGGATCGATCGGCCCGTCCCAAAAGTGCACCTCTCAATATAATACGGCTAGCCTGTCGCGACTAGACTTGCTCATGACTCGTGAGACCTACGGGAACCTAGCGCTCTCATACCATGTTGTCATGACCCAAAATCTCTAAGGTCGTGATGGCGCCGGATAAAAGATCAGGCAAGCCAAACCATTAATTAATTGAAATAACTTTCCAATTTTAACATTTTCGAAATCGTTACCCTTTCTTGCATTTCGTAATCAAATAAATAGATTTTTAGTAAACTTAAATATGACAGCAAATCAATTCAGTTTAATAAAGTAAACCCCAACGCATCTCCAAAACCCGGTGTCACAAGTACATAAGCAATTTCTAAGAAGTTATACAATCATTTCAAGCCTGTCCGAAATACAACTGGACAAGAAAATTTAAAATGAATAAATACAGTATGAAGGTGACTTTGCCAGCTGCGGGTCGCCTCCGAATGGTGCAGCTTGCCTAAGTCTCCGAATCCTCCACATTGCTATGAAAGTACCTGTGCAATAAAATGTACAGCAAGTGCAACATGAGTACAAAAATAACTTCTACTCAGTAAGTCGCTCGCCTAACCTCAGAGAGGTAGTGACGAGGGGGCAAATTATACTCTTACGAAGGTCCGACAATACAACATATGACAGAATATGATGAAATACAATAGACATGTAAGAAAGTGAGCAACGAGTACATATCAATTATAGAAATCCAGGTAATCACTGAGAATAAATAACAATGTACACTTCCCTTTTTCCCAAATACATGTCAAGCCAATACCAATAGAGTAGTACCAAATAGTCATGCGCACACAAGGGTAAGACAACCGTCCGGAGTCATAAGATAGTAAACCTCTCTATGCACTGCCGAAGGATCGATTGGCCCGTCCCAAAAGTGCATCTCTCAACCTCTCTATGCACTGCCGAAGGATCGATCGCCCGTCCCAAAAGTGAATCTCTCAATCTCTCTACGCACTGCCGAAGGATCGATCGGCCCGTACCAAAAGTGCGGCTCTCTATATAATAATCCTCTCTTTGCACTGCCGAAGGATCGATTGGCCCGTCCCAAAAGTGCACCTCTCAATATAATATAGCTAGTCTGCTCGCGAATCATTCATGCGACTCAGGTGCTCCATAAGTATACATACACAAATACAAGGTCTTCCTGCTCGCGATTCACTCAAGCGACTCAGGCACCCAAAGTTACATATATCCACATAATAAATTCGTATTTTATCAAAAAAACCATTTTTCTCAGGAAAATGATAAATTCTTTATTAAGAGAAACATGAAATATAGGTTTTGAAATCTTTTTTTTTGAAACCCATTTGTCCAGTTTAGAATACTCCATGATACATCCCAGTCCAGGTACAAATATATTCACAGCGGAAATAATTCTCCTTTTAGAGGGTTAACAATATAAACTCTAGTTTTCTTTTAAACTTTCAATCACGTTTTCGGCTGCGTTAGCAGTTTAATATTACAGGCAGGGTTACAGGTACACACATAAAGCATGTTAGTGGGTCCTAGGCTACCCGGACATGGCATAATAGTAGCTACGCACAGACTTCCGTCACCTCGTGCGTACGTAGCCCTCGAAGATAATAACATGTATTTAATTCACCTAGGGGGACGATTCCCCCTCACGAAGTTAGAAAGGAGACTTACCTCGCTCCGAATTTCTATAAACGGCCTCCAAGCCTTCCCGACGACTTCAATCTATGCACAACGCTCCAAAACTACCCAAATGATGATAAACCAATGAAAATATACTCAATTGTTTGCTAAAAATTTAGATTATATAATTTCCCAACTCCTCTTAGTGAAATGACCAAAATGCCATCGGGCCCATGTGCCCGGATTCCGAGATTTCTCGAAGATAAACTCTACCCATAGCTTTACTAGCTCAAATATACAATTTACTCCTAATTTCATGCTCAAATTCGTGGTAAAATCCAATTTTCATCAATTCTAGGTTTCCTTGCAATTTTTCCACATTTTTTCAAATTTCTCATATCAAATCTATGTAATAAATCTTGTATTTAACTTGGAATTAAGTAGAAACAACTTACCTTTGATGCTTGATGAAATCCCCTTTGAAATGCTCTCCAAAATCATCCAAGCCAAATGAAAGAAAATGAAAGAAATGGCCAAAATTCGTGTTTAAAGAATCTGCCCATGCTTCATCGAGTTGTACCTTGCACTTGCGCTGTGCAGGTTGTACATCTTATTACAATTTTCCCTTGTTAAACACCTTCTGTTAAAACACCCATAACCTGTTGTAGAAATATCCAAATAACAAACGGTTTAAAGATTTAGAAACAGAACTTGAAGATCTTTAATTTGATAGTTTGTACACCATATAACTCTTTATATATCCCGAGATATGAGCTTCTAAAGAGTCGGCTCCATGCATCAGAAAATTCTGACAAAACTGCTCCACCAGCCATCTTTAATTGGTCATAACTGTTTGTACAAAACTTCAAATGACAAATGGTTTAACGTTATGGAAGATAGACTTCACGATCTACAACTTGCATGTTTTATAAATTTTCAGATTACTTATAGATTCTTATATATACGCTTCCAAAGTTAGCTCGTCGATGCATAAATTGCTGTCCAAAAGTGCAGCAGTAATTTCTGCAATTTTTCCTTCTTTTTCTTGTCCGAAATTCATTCCGTTAACCTTCCGAAATCCAGCCGAGGCCCTCGGGACCTTAAACAATTATACCAACATGTCCCAAAATATGATACGAACTCGATCAAGGCCTCAAATCACATCAAACAACGTCGAAATCATGAATCGCACTCCAAATCAAGCTTTATAAACTTTGAAATTTCAAACTTCTACATCCGATGCCGAAACCTATCAAATCACGTCCGATTGACCCCAAATTTTGCACACAAGTCATATTCGACATTACGGACCTGCTCCAACTTTCGGAATTAGAATCCGACCCCCATATCAAAAATTCAAACTCTCGGTCAAACTTCTCAAAAATCTTCAAATTTCTATCTTTAGCCAAATGACATCGAAATGACCTCCGGACATCCGGATTCACTTCCGATCGCGCTCCCAACACCAGAATCACCATACGAAGCTATTCCCAGACTCAGAATCCCAAAGGGACATCAATATTATTGAAATGCACTTCAAGCCAAACTTAGGAAATTTTTTCAAAAATGCTGACTTCCACAATATACACCGAAACGCTCTCGGGTTATCCAAATCCCGATCCTGACATACGCCCAAGTACGAAATCATCATACGAACCTGCTGGAACCTTCGGATCTTGATTCCGAGTTCGTTTACTCAAAATTCTAGTCTTACTCAATTTCTTCAAATTAAGGCTTCTAGAATGAGAATTTTCCTTTCAATTTAACTCCGAACCTCCTGAATTTCAACTCTGATCATACATAGCAGTTACAATACCCGAAATGAATCTGTTCATTACTCCCAACTGCTGAACGACGCGTTGGAACTCAAAACGACCGGTCGGATCGTTACATTCTCCCCCACTTAAATAGACGTTCGTCCTCGAACGTGCCAAGAACTGCCCCTGAATTATCTGAAATCACTGTTTAACACCTCGTGCACCTGCCCGTGCTACCATAACCCAGTTGAGCACATTAGCTGGATAAAACCTGAAGATATTCCCTTTTATCCATATAATAAACCCAGACCCTAGTTCCAACACTTGAAATTCTCTGCCATGCATGTTTCTAATATGTGAACACCACGTCAACTACCACACGAGGCACCAGAACACAACTGCGTATCTTTGCTGAATCAGAACCATACTCCGCATAATCCATCATCTGACCACAATGACTCTCCCTGAACCTTAATAGCCATAATTCTACGAATTTGATGCTCTCAAAGCACCTTATAAGATACACACATACATCCTGCTATAATGCTGACGATACCACCACAACGGAGGAAATGTCTAGAAATTCCTGACCAACTGCAGAGTTAACTAAACATTGAAATCCTTTCTCCTGATTAAGATCATCATCTCATTACAACCAATGATGGTGATTGTCCTGTAATATACTTGCATAGTCTTATCACACCGATCCCAGATTTATAAATTTCGTCTCACCCAGCTCAGACAACCAATCACCCCAAACACGACCATTAGCCTCACACGAAGCCAGAATGCGTGAATAGGCCACAATTCGAACACGACGCATAAGGAAATGACTACGGAAGGGACTACTCAACTCACGCAACTAGTATGAACTTTCCTCAGAAAATTACGAAGTAAAACACAAGAAAATAATTACAGGAGCCATGCTCAACATCACACTGTTGTGGCATGCAACCCGATCCAAATAACATACCCGTGGTGGTGTACCACTCGATCCCATCATAAGATTTACATAAGGAAATATACACGGAGCTGAATTGCTCACTATTACAAATCACTGAATATCGGTCACAAGCACGCTAAGTGCATAATACCATTCTGGGGAGACTGATAGAGCCATATGCTACAAAACTCCAGCACGACTGAGGTGCGATATATTATCTGAACCTCAGGAGCCATCCTGCTCACATAACATCCCCACTACGGGGGACCTTAACACATAAGAAATTATCAAAGCCGTTTCACAACTCACACGGCACAATCACGATAACACATGAATCTGACGAAGACGGAACAACACCCGCTGTTCTAATACCTTTCCACGAAAAGTGCTCTACTGAAAGGAACATGCCTGGCTCATACGAAGCCCGTAATCATATTTAAATCCATCCACAAACATCGAGCTACCTTGATCGCACCAACTAAGCCAATAGCTTTTGCCTGGGTCCATATTAACCCACCTTCTCTCATAATACACGAGAACAACCATTATCACTGGGACTAACACCCCATAATCCATAATCAACTGAACCGAAGGCCCTCCGGTGTAAATTCTCAATTAAGCAATATTGCACTTCTTTATACTCGGTCCAAATCTGAAATCCATCAAGTGACTACATGTCATACTTTACACAATCTTTTCGCGGTTATGCTTCCACGACCTTCCACACAAGGAAAAAAGTCTGCCCATCAAGAACACCGACCATACTAAGGCCGCAAAACACATCGAGAACCCAAGACCAGGGTAGCTTCCTTCACCGAATACCGATCTCAGGTGATACTGAAGATAACACCAGCTTACTCTGAACTTTCAAATCACTTTGTCTTGCTCTTCCGAGCTCATGACATCCTTATAAATATCGGACCTAAATCTCGATTCTTACTCCCAGTTACATAGGGCTTACCGCACATAACATGCCAATACGAGGTAGCGCAAGAATTCCATCACAACTTCCGAACCACCAATAGGGTGAACACTTCATCATATAGAAACTTTTTACTTGACTCAATTCAAGAGTACCATCTCAACACACGAGTGAATCCCCATTATCACCCAATCATGCAAATCCTTAAGTAGTAGTATATACCACCATAACCCTTCCGGGTTTCGCCTACACCGAACAGGCCATAGCACTCAAATTCTCCCACATGAGATCCGTTACGACGGCCGACAAGCTCCGCACACACCGGCACAAACCACATGCATAACTAAATCACATCAAAGGAACCGATCACTGCCGCAAATGTGCAAGTTCAACTATGTCTAATCAATCTATCTTCTTTTAATCACCTTCAATTGCCTCAGGAATAATAACAACTTCCTTCAACCCATAGCAAACTCAACCCTCACTCATCCCGAGTGATCTTTATTCACGAGACTACGCTGCCCAAATGCCGCAACCCATCTCATACCCTTCAGATAATCCTTTTCTTCAATCCGGAATCTATTTCTCTCACTCCTCCAATGCTATCCTGCGTGCTGAAACATATCATAGAACATTCCAACCATCCTTCCTTTTTCTCAGAGATTACTCTGCAAAAGCTCGATTCTTTATCATAATGCTGCCTGAAATCCTTAAACGCCGCATTCTTAACTTTTGAACTCACTAGGACTGCTATTGAGAGTCACCCACTTCGACTGAACCCGAATACAATCAACTCCAGAGCTCTCCTAGCACAGGAACACCCTTTTCAATGAAACACGTGACTGAGTCACTAACCTGACAACTCACCTATGCCTTAAGCAAAATTCTAGATCTTCCAGAGCCTAACCCTGGCCCGACAGGGCCAACTTTTGCGCACATTCATCAAATCCCATGCACAATCAGCATTTTACTCCTTTCCCTTAGCTGAAACAACTTGCCAACATGCCGACAATTCGCAACCCTATGAGAAGACAACTCTACAGCCCTACTGTAGATGGTGGGACTCCCCCACTTAGCCCGAAGCCACTCCTTGTACCACTCTAGACCCTGCTGAGACCCTTTCTCCTTTGATAACACGATCCCTGCCAACCATATTCTTCAACACTTCTTCTTGATACTTTGACTCCACGCAACCGAAGAAACCATAAAACCGCCGAACCTAACACATTCCTTCCGATCGATGACAACGACTACACGTCACAGGTGCATATCCCATCTCACTTGAAGACACCCAGTCTTACTACTTTATCCACTCCAACCAGACCATTTAGAATCTAAATTCCTTTCCTCTACCGGAACTAAAACACCGGAATCTCGAAATCAAACTCTGAGAAGACCTTCCTTCAACCATTCATCACCCCCAACGTACGAGCAAGCTATCTATCATCATATCAACACCGCGCGACAATCAATTGCAAACATCATCACCACCCAAGCATGACCTTAAGGCTCCCAGAAATAGAGCTAGTGAGCTGAAATAACACATTACCCTTTTGCAAGGCCATACCAACAACCACGACCATTTACACATGGAAGCATCTCGAATTACATTCGTAGCACCATTCCCATTCCTCAAATTCCTTATCCATAACAAGCTCTTTGCGACGCATAAGATTGAGTAGGAATGAACATAGGCATAAGCCTCAAAGGAATCAACTCGCGCGATGAAGAATCAAGAAGGGAAGTACTCCAAACAGCCATGTAGCTTCTCGAAGATAAGTAGAGACGTCTCCGTACCGATCCACAAGACTCTACTAGACTTGCTCATGACTCGTGAGACCTACGGGAACCTAGCGCTCTCATACCATAATGTCATTACCCAAAATCTCTAAGGTCGTGATGACGCCGGACACAAGATCATGCAAGCCAAACCAATAATTAATTGAAATAACTTTCCAATTTTAACATTTTCGAAATCGTTACCCTTTCTTGCATTTCGTAACCAAATAAATAGATTTTTAGTAAACTTAAATATGACAGCAAATCAATTCAGTTTAATAAAGTAAACCCCAACGCATCTCCAGAACCCGGTGTCACAAGTACATAAGCAATTTCTAAGAAGTTATACAATCATTTCAAGCCTGTCCGAAATACAACTGGACAAGAAAATTTAAAATGAATAAATACAGTATGAAGGTGACTTTGCCAGCTGCGGGTCACCTCCGAATGGTGCAGCTTGCCTAAGTCTCCGAATCCTCCACATTGCTATGAAAGTACCTGTGCAATAAAATTTACAGCAAGTGTAACATGAGTATAAAAACAACGTCTACTCAGTAAGTCGCTCGCCTAACCTCAGAGAGGTAGTAACGAGGGGGCAAATTAGACTCTTACGAAGGTCCGACAATACAACATATGACAGAATATGATGAAATACAATAGACATCTAAGACAGTGAGCAACGAGTACATATCAAGTACAGAAATCCAGGTAATCATTGAGAATAAACAACAATGTACACTTCCCCTTTTCCCAAATACATGTCAAGCCAATACCAATAGAGTAGTACCAAATAGTCATGCCCACACAAGAGTAAGACAACCGTCCGGAGTCATAAGATAGTAAACCTCTCTATGCACTGCCGAAGGATCGATTGGCCCGTCCCAAAAGTGCATCTCTCAACCTCTCTATGCATTGCCGAAGGATCGATCGGCCCGTCCCAAAAGTGAATCTCTCAATCTCTCTACGCACTGTCGAAGGATCGATCGGCCCGTCCCAAAAGTGCGGCTCTCTATATAATAATCCTCTCTTTGCACTGCCGAATGATCGATCGGCCTGTCCCAAAAGTGCACCTCTCAATATAATATAGCTAGTCTGCTCGCTAATCATACATGCGACTTAGGTGCTCCATAAGTATACATACACAAATACAAGGTCTTCCTTCTCGCGATTCACTCAAGCGACTCAGGCACCCAAAGTTACACATATCCACATAATAAATTTGTATTTTATCAAGAAAACCGTTTTTCTCAGGAAAATGATAAAGTCTTTATTAAGAGAAACATGAAATATAGGTTTTGAAATCATTGTTTTTGAAACCCATTTGTCCAGTTTAGTAATACTCCATGATACATCCCAGTCCAGGTACAAATATATTCACAGCGGAAATAATTCTCCTTTTAGAGGGTTAACAATATAAACTCTAGTTTTCTTTTAAACTTTCAATCACGTTTTCGGCCGTGTTAGCAGTTTAATATTACAGGCAGGGTTACAGGTACACACATAAAGCATGTTAGTGGGTCCTAGGCTACCCGGACATGGCATAATAGTAGCTACGCATAGACTCCCGTCACCTCGTGCGTACGTAGCCCCCCGAAGATAATAACATGTATTTAATTCACCTAGGGGGACGATTCCCCCTCACGAAGTTAGAAAGGAGACTTACCTCGCTCCGAAATTCTATAAACAACCTCCAAGCCTTCCCGACGACTCCAATCTATGCACAACGCTCCAAAACTACCCAAATGATGATAAACCAATGAAAATATACTCAATTGTTTGCTAAAAATTTAGACTATATAATTTCCCAACTCTGCTTAGTGAAATGACCAAAATGCCATCGAGCCCACATGCCCGGGTTCCGAGATTTCTCGAAGATAAACTCTACCCATAGCTTTACTAGCTCAAATATACAATTTACTCCTTAATTCATGCTCAAATTCGTGGTAAAATCCAATTTTCATCAATTCTAGGTTTCCTTGCAATTTTTCCACATTTTTCCCAATTTCTCATATCAAATCTATGTAAGAAATCCCTTATTTAACTTGGAATTAAGTAGAAACAACTTACCTTTGATGCTTGATGAAATCCCCCTTGAAATGCTCTCCAAAATCATCCAAGCCAAATGAAAGAAAATGAAAGAAATGGCCAAAATTCATGTTTAAAGAATCTGCCCATGCTTCATCAAGTTGTACCTTGCACTTGCGCTGTGCAGGTTGTACATCTTATTACCATTTTCCCTTGTTGAACAACTTCTGTTAAAACACCCATAACCTGTTGTAGAAATATCCAAATAGCAAACGGTTTGAAGATTTAGAAACAGAACTTGAAGATATTTAATTTGATAGGTTGTACACCATATAACTCTTTATATATCCCGAGATATGAGCTTCTAAAGTCGGCTCCATGCATCAGAAAATTCTGGCAAAACTACTCCACCAGCCATCTTTAATTGATCATAACGTTTTGTACAAAACTGCAAATGACAAATGGTTTAACGTTATGGAAAATAGACTTCACGATCTACAACTTGCATGTTTTATAAATTTTCAGATTACTTATAGATTCTTATATATACGCTTCCAAAGTTAGCTCGTCGATGCATAAATTGCTGTCCAAAAGTGCAGCAGTAATTTCTGCAATTTTTCCTTCTTTTTCTTGTCCGAAATTCATTCCGTTAACCTTCCGAAATCCAGCCGAGGCCCTCGGGACCTTAAACAATTATACCAACATGTCCCAAAACATGATACGAACTCGCTCGAGGCCTCAAATCACATCGAACAACGTCGAAATCATGAATCGCACTCCAAATCAAGCTTTATAAACTTTGAAATTTCAAACTTCTACATCTGATGCCGAAACCTATCAAATTACGTCCGATTGACCCCAAATTTTGCACACAAGTCATATTCGACATTACGGACCTGCTCCAACTTTCGAAAATAGAATCCGACCCCGATATCAAAAAGTCAAACTCTCGGTCAAACTTCTCAAAAACCTTCAAATTTCTATCTTTAGCCAAATGACATCGAAATGACCTCCGGACATCCGAATTCACTTCCGATCACGCTCCCAACTCCAAAATCACCATACGAAGCTATTCCCAGACTCGAAATCCCAATGGACATCAACATCACTGAAATGCGCTTCAAGCCAAACTTAGGAAATTTCTTAAAAAATGCTGACTTCCACAATATGCATCGAAACGCTCCCGGGTTATCCAAAACCCGATCCAGACATACGCCCAAGTCCGAAATCATCATACGAACCTGCAAGAACCTTCAAATCCTGATTCGGAGGTCGTCTACTCAAGATTCCAATCTTAGTTGATTCTTCCAACTTAAGGCTTCTGAAATGAGAATTTTCTTTTCAAATCAACTCTAAACTTTCCGAAATTCAATTCCGAACACACCTACAAGTCATAATACCTGAAATGGAGCTGCTCACAACTTCAAACGCTGAACGACGCGTTAGAGCTCAAAAGGACCGGTCGGGTCGTTACATTCTCCCCCACTTAAACAGTCGTTCGTCCTCGAACGTGCTAAGAAATGCTCTGGAGTTTTCTGAAATCACTGTTTAACACCTCGAGCACCTGCCCGTGCTACCACAACCCAATTGAGTACATTAGCTTGATCAAATCTTAAGATTTCTTCTTTTATTCATATAATAAGCTCAAAACCTAGTTCCAATACCTAAAATTTTCTCTGCCAGGCCTAGTTCAAATATATGAACACTGTATCGACTACCACACAACATACAAGAACATGACTGCATACCTTTGCTGAATTAGCACCATGCACCGCAAGATTCATCATCTAACCAAAATGACGTTCCCTGAACCTTAATAGCCCAAATTCCATGAATCCAATGCTCCCAATGAACCTCATGATATATATACATACATCCTGCTATAATGCTGACGATACCACCACAACGGAGGAGATGTTTAGAAATTCATACCCAACTGCAGAGTTAACAAATCATTGAATATCTCATCTTGATTAAAATCATCACCTCATTATGAACCTGAATAACGGTATTTGTTATTTAATATACACTTCACATAATCGTATCGCACTAATCCCTGATCCGAAAATCTTGTCTCACCCAGTATGAAATGCTCAGACAACAAATCACCCCAAACATGACCAACAGCCTCACATGATACCACATAGCGCCAATAGGCCATAACTCGAACATGATAATAAGAAATGACTCAGGAAGGGACTACTCAACTCACGCAACTGATATGAACTTTTCTCAGAAAATAGGAAGTAAAACATAAGAAAATTTAAATAGGAACCTTACTCACCATCACACTGTTGCGGCGTGCAACCCTATCTGAATAACATACCCGTGGCGACGTGCCACCCGATCCACACATAAAATTTACAAAAGAAGATATATATACGGATCTGGTTTGCTCACTATTACAAATTACTGAAAATCGATCATAAGCACGCTAAGTGCATAATACCATCACGGGGAGACTGATAAAGCCGTATGCTACATAACTTAAGCACAAATGAGGTGCGATGTATATATATACACTCTGGATCTCAAGAGCTATCCTGCTCACATAACATCTCTACTAGGCGGGACCTCAACACATAGGAAATTATCAAGCCGTTTCACAACTCACACGACACAATCATAATAACACATGAATTTGATGAAGACGGAACAACATCTGATGTTCTAATACCTTTCCATGAAAAGCGCTCTACTGAAATGAACATGCCTAGCTCATACGGAGCCCATAATCATATTCCACAAACATCGAGTCTACCTTTCTCTCACCAACTAAGCTAATACCTTTTACTTGGGTCCATATTAACCCACTTTCTCTCATAATACGCAAGAACAACCATCATAGCCGGGACAAATACCCCACAATCCACAACCAAATGAACTGAACGCCTTCCAGGCATAAATTCTCAATTAAGCAATATTGCACTTCTTTAAACTCAGTCCAAATATTCAATCCATCAAGTGACTACATGTCACACTTTATACAATATTTTCGCGGTCATGCTTCCACGACCTTCCGCACAAGGCAACAAGTCTACCCATCCACCACGGTTCATACTACGCTGTGAGACAGATCGAGAACCAATACAAAGCCTCTTTCACCGAATATCAATCTCAGGTGACACTGAAGATAACACCAGCTTACTCTGGACTTTCAAATCACTTTTTCTTGCTCTTCCGAACTCATGACATCCTTATCATCACCAAACCGCAATCTCGATTCTTACTCCCGGTTACATACTGCTTTCTTCACCTAACATGCCAATATGAGGTAGTGCAAGAATTCCATCATAACTTCTGAACCACCAATAGGGTGAACACTTCATCATATTGAAACCTTTTACTTAACCCAATTCAAGAGTACCATCTCAACACACGAGTGAATTCCCACAATAACCCAACATGCAAATCGTTAAGTAGTAGTCTATACCACCATAACCCTTCCAGGATCCGCCTACACCTGACAGGCCATAATACTCAAATTCTTCCACATGAAATCCGTTATGACGTCCGACAAGCCCCGCATATACCGGCACAAACCACATGCATAACTTAATCACACCGGAGGAACTGATCACTAGCGTAAATGTGCCATTTCAACCATAGCTAATAAATCTATCTTCTTTTAATCATCTTCAATTGCTTCAGGAATAATAGCAACTTCCTTCAACTCATAGCAAACCCAACCCTCACTCATCCCGAGTGACCTTGATTCACAAGACGATGCTGCCTAAATCCCGCAACCCGTGTCATACCCTCCTGATAATCTTTCTACAATCCGGAGTTTATTTCTCTCACTCCTCCAATATCCTGCACGCTGAAACATATCATAGAAAATTCCATCCATCTTCCTTTTTCTCAGAAATTACTCTGCAAAAGCTCGATTCTCGATCATACTGCTGCCTAAAACCTTAAACACCGCATTCTTGACTTTTGAACTCACTAGGACCGCTATTGAGAGTCATCCACTCTGACTGGCCCCGAATACAATCAACTCCAAGGATCTTCTAGAAAATGAACACCTCTTTCAAGGAAACATGTTCACTATCTTGACAACTCATCTATGCCTTAAGCAAAATTCTGAATCTTCTAAAGCCTAACTCTGGCCCGACAGGGCCAACTTTTGCACACATTCATCAAATAC
Organism: Nicotiana paniculata; assembly: GCA_005239505.1. NCBI lineage: Eukaryota > Viridiplantae > Streptophyta > Magnoliopsida > Solanales > Solanaceae > Nicotiana > Nicotiana paniculata. Next base: position 40,926 of record MDKI01086532.1, read on the forward strand.
CATGCACAATCATCATTTTACTCCTTTCCCTTAGCTGTAATAACTTGCCAACACGCCGACAATCCGCAACTCTATGATAACACAATTCTGCAATCCAACTGCAGATGGTGGGACTCCCCCACTTAGCCTGAAGCTACTCCTTGCACCGCTCTAGACCCTGACGAGATCCTTTCTCCTTTGATAACGCTATCTTGCTCAACCAATCCGTTCAATTCTTCCAAATTCTCTTGTTAGAACTCCCTAAATACTCAAATTCTCTAGCATCATTCACACATTCTGCCTCCTACTGGATAGCCACAAGAACCCCTCACAGAGACTTGCCAACCATGCCATCGCTAACCTATTCACAGGAGATAACCCACCTGTGGAAATCACCTGCGGACACCTTCTAACGATGTCGAAATGCCCGCTCTCTACGACTTCAATACCCCATCTTACGCGCTGCTTCATTTACCAACTTTACTAGTCCATCCGCTCCTCATGGACATCCATTAAATGCGCGACAATATCTTAAAATTCCAAGCTATGCTGGACTTCCGCTTCTTACACCTGGCCTCCTTGAGATGGAACCACCGCCTAGCCTCACTTTAGGATCATTCTCTGTAGCTCTCAAACCAGTAGATCACCATGACTTCAAACTCTCCGAAGATCATCTTTCTCTAGTTGCCTTCATTATCAACACTTATCCGGTACTGAACCACCGCACTTGATGGTCTCAGCCAACCGCATTCTTCAATACTTCTTCTCAATACTCTGACCCCACGCAACCGAAAAACCCATAGCACCGACAAACTTAACAGATTCCGTTCGATAAATGACGACGATGACACATCATAGGTGAATACTCCACCTTACTTGAAACACTAAGTCTTGCTACTTTATCAATCCAAGACCTGGACATCTATAGATCAATTGCCTTCCTTCCGCCGGAATTTAAATACTGAAATCTCGAAATCACACTCTGAGAAGACCTCCCTTCAAGCCACTCATCACCCTCAACCTATGGGCAAGAATTCTATCATCATATCGAAATCACACGATAAACAATCGCAAGCATCATCACTACCTGAACATAGCCTTAACGCTCTCAGAAACACAGCTACTGAGCTGAAACAACACATTATTCTTTTGCAGGGCCATAACAACAGCCCCAACCAATTATACATGGAAACATCTTAAATTACATCCGTAGCACCATTCAATTCCTCAATTTCCCGATTCATAGCAGCGCTTCGCGACGCGTAAGATTGAGTTGGAATAAACATAGGCATAAGCCTCAAAGGAATCAAATCGCACGATGAGGAATCAAGAAGGGAAGTACTCCTAACAGCCCAATAGCCTCTCGAAGATAAGTACAGACGTCTCTGTACCGATCCGCAAGACTCTACTAGACTTGATCATGAGTCGTGAGACTTAAGGGAACCTATAGCTCTGATACCATGTTGTCACGATCCAAAATCCATAAGGCCATGATGGCGCCGGACATCATTGTCAGGCAAGCCAATCATTAATTAATCGAATTAATTTCCGGTTTAAACATTTATGAAAAACATTTCTTTTCACTTTATTACATATTAACTAAATAAAAATCTATTAAGTAAAACAATGGTTTAAATATTACACTTTAGCAAAATATATCCCAACACATCCCATAACCCGGTGTCATAAGTACATGAGCAATTTCTAAGAACTTATACAATCCTCACAAAGCATGTCTGAAATACAAATTGGACAATGAAATTTAAATAAAAATAAATACAGTACGAGGGAGACTCTATCAGCTGCGGATCACCTCCGGATGATGCAGCTCGCCAAAGTCTCTGAATCCTCCACATTTCTATGAAAGTACCTGTGCAATAACATGCACAGCAAGTGTAGCATGAGTACAAAAACAACTTGTACTCAGTAAGTCGCCCGCCTAACCTCAGATAGGTAGTGACAAGAGGTCAAATTAGACAATTGCTAAAGGTCAATTTACAATACTCAAGTGTGACACTAAGCATGATTATCATAGGCAAGTTATTAAAAACCAGGAATAAATATTATCAACTCCGTTCACATTTAACACTTTATATCCTCGTCATATTAATAACAGTTAATCAACATGGGTTATTTAATAAAATAACAATTAATCAACGGGAAGGAACAACTTCTTCCAAAATCTTTTAATAACTTTAATTCTCTGTAATTTCAATTGACAACTTAAAATCCCAGGCCAGTAATCAGGAAAAAATCATACCTACGCAGTAAATATCATGCGCAAGCAATGCCGAGGGTCGAACAACGCGGACCAACAATAATAAATTGTGCACTACCGAGGGTCGAGCGTCTCGAACCATAGATGCATTTATCTACCCCGCTCGCAAATCGATCATGTGACGCGGTTATACATACAAATAATATGGCTAGCCTGCTCGCGAATCATACCTGCGACTTCGGTGCTCATATGTAAACATATCCACATAATAAATCCGTATTTTTATCAAGAAAGAAGTTTTTCTCAGGAAAGTGGTAAAATTCTTCTTAAAGGAACATGAAATATAGCTTTTAAATCTTTGTTTTGAAACTCATTTGCCAAGTTTAATGATATTCCATAAAATAACCCTACCACGTATACAATAATCCACAATGGAATCAATTCTCTTTCTAGATGATTAAGAAAATGAACTCTATTCTTCTTTAGATATTCAATTACGATTTCGATTATATTAGCAGTTTAGTATTACAGGCAGGATTATAGGTACAACACATAATGCATGCTAGTGGTTCCTAGACTACCCGGACATGGCATAATAGTAGCTACGCACAGACTCCCGTCACCTCGTGCATACGTAGCCCCCGAAGATAATAGCACATACTTAATTAATTCACCTAGGGGGGACAATTCCCCCTCACAGAGTTATAAAGGAGACTTACCTCGCTCCGAAATTCCAAAGCCGGCTTCCAAGCCCTTCCGACGACTTCAACGGACGCACATCGCGCCAAAACTATCCAAATAACGGAAAACCAATGAAAATATACTCTAATATTTGCAACAATTCCAAATTATACAATTTCCCAACTCCACTTAGTGAAATGACCAAAATGCCCTCGGGCCCACGCGCCTGGAATCCGAAATTTCTCGAAGATATATTCTACCCATAGCCTTACTAACTCAAATATACGATTTACTCTAAATTCAATGCTCAAATTCGTGGCTAAAAATCTAAATTTTCATTTTCTAGGTTTCTTTAAGATTCCCCAATTTCCATGTCTAATCCATGCATATAACTTGTGTTTAACTTAAAACATGAAGAAATTACTTACCTTGACATTGCATAAAGAAATCCTCTCCTTGAAGCCTCCCAAGATCGACCAAACCAAAGAAGAAATGAAGAAATGGCCACAAATTCTCGATTTTAAAACATTCTGCCTTGGCCATTTTTCGCACCTGCGATCCAACAATCGCAACTGCAATTCCGCAGGTGCGACCAAACCTCCGCACCTGCGACTTTCCTCAACTCAAGCCAACCTCGCACCTGTGCCCCATAACCCGCATCTGCGACCTCGCAAGTACGGAAATGCCATCGCACCTTCGCTCCTAGCCGGAGCATCAATCCTTCGCACCTGCAGTCCCATAGCCGCACCTGCGGCCATATCCTTGCAGGTCCGGTCACACCAGATGACAGCAAATTCCAGCCTTCTTCAAACTCTCAACTTGATCCGTTAACCACCCGAAATCCACCTGAGGCCCCCGGGACCCCGTCAAATTATACCAACCTGTTCTAAAACATAATGCAGACTTGCTCGAGGCCTCAAATCACATCAAACAACATCGAAACTATGAATCACACCCAAATCCCAACTTTATGAACTTAGGTATTTCCAACTTCTACACCTGATGCAAAAACCTATCAAATCATGTCTGATTGACCCCAAATTTTGCACACAAGTCATATTCGACATTACGGACCTGCTCCAACTTCTGGAATCGCATTCCGACCTCGATATCAAAACTTCCACTTCCGTTCGGATTTCTCAACAACCTTCAAATTTCTATCTTTCGCCAAATGACTTCAAAATGACCTACAGACATCCAAATTTACTTCTGATCGCGCTCCCAACTCCAGAATCACCATACGAAGCTATTCCCAGACTCGGAATCCCAAACGGACATCAACATCACTGAAATGCGCTTCAAGCCAGACTTAGGAAATTTTTTCAAAAATGTTGACTTCCACAATATGCATCGAAATGCTTCCGGATTATCCAAAACCCGATCCGGACATACGTCCAAGTCCGAAATCATCATACGAACCTGCAAGAACCTTCAAATCCTAATTCGGAGGTCGTTTACTCAAGATTCCAATCTTAGTTGATTCTTCCAACTTAAGGCTTCTGAAATGAGAATTTTCTATCCTAATCAACTCTAAACTTTCCGAAATTCAATTCTGACCACACCGACAAGTCATAATACCTGAAATAGATCTGCTCACGACTTCAAACGGTTAACGACGCTCTAGATCTCAAAATGATCGGTCGGGTCATTACAATTACAAGGCAAAGTTGAGCATTTGTTGAAGCAGGGTTATTTAACTGAATTGTTCAGTGAGAAAGGTAGGTAATCATATATGAAGAATAGACAAGAGCCTCTGAAACATCCGTCTCCAACTGCAGAGTTAACAAATCATTGAATATCTCATCTTGATTAGAATCATCACCTCATTATGAACCTAAATAACGGTATTTGTTATTTAATATACACTTCACATAACCGTATCGCACTGCTCCGTGATCCAAAAATCTCGTCACACCCAGTATGAACTGCTCAGACAACAAATCATCCCAAACATGACCAATACCCTCACATGATACCACATCACACCAATAGGCCATAACTCGAACATGATAATAAGAAACGACTCAGGAAGGGACTATTCAACTCACGCAACTCGAAAAGTTCACGCAATTGATATGAACTTTTCTCAGAAAATAGGAAGTAAAACATAAGCAAAATAGATATAGGAACCTTA
>ML352879.1:0-22877 GCA_005239505.1 Nicotiana paniculata
TATTATTCTTATTATTCTTATTATTATTATTATTATTATTATTATTATTATTATTATTATTATGAACTCTCCTATGAAGAATTGTACATATATATATATACTATATTAAAAGCATGAAGACCCTTAGAGAAATATCCTTCGCCTTTTTTACCCTTAAAAATTAAGTTTACACTGAACAAAACAGTAATTTTATTATTTTTCTATATTTAAAAATAATTATTAATTCATTCCCTAAAATTTAGGACTTCAAAATCAATTAAATATTGTGTAACAAATCCTTCCTTATTTGAGCCATGTAATACAACATATCTATAAAAAAAATTACGTTTCATTAACATGTAAAAATCTTTGGATGGCACAGTTTCAATTCCTAAAGTCATATTAGGAAATGTTTGAGCACTTTGGAATCCTTTCAGCTATAGGAGACCTTTTTTTAACATTAACCAACTATATTTCTATAAATATTTTAGGCAAAAGTTTCGTTAAGTATTCATATATATTTTAGGTTATAATTTCAATCCTTTTACTTAGGAGTTTTTTAAATATACGTTTGGCTAAAAGAAATGGAGGACGAGGGTGTAAATCAGAAAAAAATATATATATCAAATTATTTCTCTTAGGTAATAGATATATAATTTACTTCTATTATATTACACGCCAAAAAATAGTAAATGTCGTTCGCTTTTTGCCTTTAAAAAATAACTCCTAAATTTGTAACTTTTGTTATTTTCCTAATGTTTAAGAATTTGAAATCAATTAAAATTATGCATATTAAATGTTTCATTATATAGGTTGGAAGTACTAATATTTAGAAATTTAAAATTTTACCTTGTGTAAACTGTACTGATTGACAATACATCTTTTGTGTAATAGATATAAAATCAAGATGAGAAAGATGGCGACTTCAATTAATTTCTAATTAAAAACTAGAAAATGGAGACAGAAAATCACATAAATTAAATTAAAATTATATACAATAACGTCTAATTAAAATTATTTCAATGCAGAATAATTAAATATGTATTTTATGTATTCTTATTTAATAATATAAAGTAATTATTTCATGTTCAATTAAGCACCAAAAATAATTATTTAATATCATATTTATTTATAAAAAAACATACAAGCCTAAATTTATTTATATCTATATATATATTTATACTATATGAAAAGCACGAAGCCCTTATCGAAATATCGTTCTCCTTATTTACCCATTAAAAGTTAATTTCCCACCAAACTTAATAGTCATTTAATTATTTTTCTAAAATTTAGGACTTCAAAATCAACTAAAATATTATTTAAGAATATCCTAATATTTAGATCTTCAAAGTCAATTAAAACTTACCTAATTAATTTTTTTCCTTATTTGACCAGTTTTTATAAATACTCTTTTGGAGTTTAGTACGTAATTGTTAAAGTTTTTTTTTATTCTTAACCTCTAAGGTATATAATAGTATTTTTTTTCTCCAAATTGCAAATAATTGATTATCTCAAAATATGGAACATCCATCACCAATGTATGTTCTCTTTTTCCTGTTAAATTTCTAAGAGTTCTGATTTAATCTTAACTTTAAATTTCTAGAATTCTGAACTAATATGATGTTAATTTAGAAGTAAACTAAGCTACAATCATACTATGTGAATTTGTAATTACAGTTAATTTTTTAAACTTAAGTTAAACTAATATTTGGAACCCTTGAAATAACTATAAATTTTCCATCCCCTCTCCCCCTCCCGATAATTTTTAAAATTGACTTCAACGTTGTAAACTCTTGAAATTTAAAAATTATTATTAGTAGAGTGCATTCGGAGTGAGTTTAGGATATTATTGATTTTTATTTGGTATTGGATGAACGTGCAAAGAAGAAAATTTAGAATTAAATCAATAAGAATCCATGTAACTTTTTTACATAAGAAAAGGTTCATTTGGCTATAATTTTGATTAACTATGTCATGACCCAATTTACCCTCCGAAAGGTATCGTGACGGCACCTAGTCTCTATGACTAGGTAAGCTTAAAATTTACGGAAAATGACAGAATCAATAAAATAAAGCCAAACAATGAACTCAAGTAGATTTAACGTAGCTGCTCAACATATACATTTACTTCCCAAAACCCGGAATGTCACCATAGTCACAAGCTCTGTACTAAATGTAGCTCTATACAATGAAACAGTGGAAAAATATACAAGTCTTCTATGCCTATACTAGAGTAGAAGGGGACTCGTGGGATTCTGCGGACGNAACCCTAGTTAAGTAGTGACGAGGTCAGGTTGAGGCCCTATTGAGTTTGTAAAACAAATCAATATACGATTTTTTTTAAAACAGTGAAAAATAGATAAGCAATGATAAACAGGATTAACGAAGACGGAAAGATTTAATAACATAAGAGAGCCCTCGGCTCAGCACAGCATATATCTCAACAGTAAATGTGCAATGCAGTACACGGGGAAAGCTCCCGGACCTCAGTCCGTAGTCCCAATTTAAATATGCTATGCAGTACAGGGAGAAAGCTCCCGGATCTCTATTCGTAGTCCCAATTTAAATATGCATTTCAGTACAGGGGAAAAGCTCCCAGATCTCGGTCCGTAGTCCCAATTTAAATATGCTATGCAGTACAGGGGAAAAGCTTCCGGATCTCTGTCCGTAGTCCCAATTTAAATATGCAAAGCAGAAGTATGTCAATTATGGCTTAACTAAATAGTCCAGGAAAAACAACAGGTAAGAATAGAGTAAAACTACCTAAGCATGATGTGACTAGTAGCAAATAAGAGGAAATAAAGTCAGAACAGGTAGGCATGCTTACTCTTAGGCTATTTACTCAATTAAGGTAGGAAAATAGTAATATATGAATGAGAATGAGCGATTTCATGGGAGTAAAAAATAGGATTTTAGCAACAATGACTCGTGTACGCACTCGTCACCTCGCGTCCACGGCGTCCACATAACAAAATTAGTATAAAAATACCTAAGGGAAAGTCCCCAACACAGAATTAGGCAAGCCACTTACCTTGACTGCGCTAATCAACTCAATACCGCACTCTTGCCACGAGTGTCTCACTCCGGGTGGCCCAAATCTATTCAAATCGATTGCATGGTGTAAATATCACTTCAAGGGAACAAAATAGCTAATTATCTATAAGCTAATACGCGAAATTAGGAAATTCGCCCAAAAAGTCCCTCGGGCCCACGTCTCGGAATCGGTTAAAATTTATATTTTCCGAACACCCATTCGCTCATGAACCCACTCGAACAAGAATCAACAAAATCCGACGTTTAAATCTCCCTAAATCCTCTGATTTCTACTTGGGAAGATTTCATACCATTTGCATGGTTTTTCATCCAATTTCATTGATTAGATTGAGGAAAATGATAGAGATTAACGATATATAAAGGGATTAAGGTTAAAAAACGTTACTTATGATCCTCCTCTTCAAATCCCACTGCAAATTGCCAAGTTCCGAGCTTACAATCGATTTTGAAATTATGAAATTCAAACCCTCGGATTTTGGTATAAACTGCCCAGACATTTCGCACCTGCGACACTGGGATCGCACTTGCGGTGCCGCACCTGCGGAAACCCAATCGCAGGTGCGGAAATTCATTAAGTGGCCTGGGGTCGCACCTGCGACACCCCATTCCCACCTGCGTGTCTGCACCTGCGGAAATACCATCGCAGGTGCGAGACACCAGAACTAGAATGGTTCAGCTGTTTCTCAATTCCTCAAACTCACCCGTTGGGCATCCGAAACAACCCCGAGGCCCCCGGGACCTCAACCAAACCTACCAACTGACCCTAGTACCTTGATCAAACTTGGTGGAGCCTTAAAAACACATCTCATAACATCAAAATCATCAATTATGCATAGATTTAAGCCTAAGAACTTAGGAAATTTCTAGAATTCACATCTAATGCCGAAACACGTCTAAACTCATCCGAATGACCTCAAATTTTGCACACAGGTCATAAATGACATTACGGACCTGCTGTCGCGTTCAGAATTCCATTCCGATTCCGATATCAAAATCTCACCTATCGGCCGAAATCGCCGAAATTCTAACTTTCGTCAATTCAAGCCCAAATCCACAACCGACCTTGAAAACACATTCCGAACATGCTCCTATCCACAAAATCACCCCAAAGGAGCTAACGGAGTCGACGGAATTCCATTCTGGATCCGTCTTCACACAGCTCTAGCTACTGCCAGATTTCTAAAGCTAAATTCTATATTTGTGGACTATGTGTCCAAAATCACCCTGAATTTCATCACTCAACACTCCGACAAGTTCCAATAACATAAATAGACATGGGAGAAATGGTAAACAGGGATCGGGACACTAATTCTTAAAACGACCAACCGGGTCGTTACAAACTATGAATGAAGAAATATTTTATTGTATACCGTCATTATGAACGTAGTGTTTACAAAGAGATGTTGGATGAGATAAAACAACATATCATATTTGTATCTTATATGGTAAAATATTTATAACTACAAATACTATAGAACCAATTACAGCTAAATTCATTCGAAAAATGTTGAATACATCTATATACAGTCAAACCACTCTATAACAGCCTCGTTTGTTCCGAATATTTTTGGATTGTATAGTGAAGTGTTGTTATAGAGAACATATATAATAACATAACATAAAAATTGATTCCGAAAAAGCTTGACTTTTATAGTGAAGTGTTATAATATAGGGATGTTGTTATAGAGATGTATGACTGTATTATATCAAATTATAAATGTACTAATATTTTTTCAATCATTTAAACACATATTGCATTTAGTTTTACCTCAATTGCTATTTTTTTAATAATTTGTATATGTTTTATATTGATTAACGTGATGCACACGTGCAACGCACGTACACTAAAACTAGTATATATATATTGGTTGAGTCTAAATTGTATTATCACTTTTTATCAAATATTATTAAAATGCATCAATTTTTTTATTCTTTTATATTCATATGTAAAATTTTGTGCTAGAGCACGGACTTACGTATTTAGTACTTGATAAACGAATTGTGGTACATATTCATATATTTTTGTTCTTTATGTATGGTAAAAGACACTCTCATAATCTATATATAAATATAATCCTGGGAATAGTAAAGTTGATGTAGCACCAACAATCTGTATTAAGAAAATAGCGAGCAATCAAAACAAGAAACGTTCTTCTTCGATGCCCAAACAAACTGATGAATTATGTGTTTCTTACTTAGTTATTTTGGTATTGTTATTTCTTTTTTACAATTTTATTCAAAACTTGATTACTTATCAATTATATGGTATGTCGATATACTATTGTTATATGTGGAATTCAACTTCATAATGCAGGAAACAAGTATTTGAATAAGAATTTGTGCTATTTACTTAATTAGCAACATTTATCTTCATGTCAAGTACCCCTTTTTAATGTTGATATAGTATTGTTGTATGTGGGATTTAATTCTAAATGGCGGAAAAAATTATGTGAATAAGATTTTATGCTATTTACTTAATTAGCAAGATTTATCTTCCTCTTTTTTGTCAGCATATCAAGTACCCTAATTATCGTGGTAATTAAAGAGACCTAAGAAACTAATGCCAATATTCTCGAGACTTCAAATATTTAAGTAATTAACTCTCTCTATATATATATATATGTCAGAAGTATTGAAGTTTTTTCTGTGTTTTAGAAGCAATAGTTTCTAGCAGTGATGAGGTTTATATCTCGAAATATTCTGGTTTAAGTAATGTTGATTTTCTTTCTTTTTATTTTTGGTTGATACTCTTAACGAGATGTTCAACAGTTCAAGCCTAACAAACATGTGGTTTGATGTTAGTTCCATTTTGTGTTTTGTTTCTCTGAATTTACACAACTTATGTAACGATCCGATCGGTCATTTTGAGCATTTGCACTTCACTCGATTGTTTGAGGGCATGAGTAGCTCCGTACGAAGTATTATGACTTATGTGAATCGTCGGTTTTGATTTTCAGAATTTTTTCAGAATTGATTTGGAAGAATGATCTTCAACTAGAAGCTCTAAATTGGAAATGTTTGACCAAGTTTGAATTTTTAGTATTTGACCTCGGATTGGATTTCTAATGGTTCCGTTAGCTCCGTTGGGTAATTTTGGACTTAGGAAAACGTCCGGATTTCGATTTGGAGGTTCGTAGTAGAATTTGGCTTGAAATGGCGAAAGTTGGAATTTTAGAAAGTTTGACCTGGAGTGGACTTTTTAATATCTCGGATTATGATTCCGAAAGTTGGAATAGATCTATAATGTCAAATATGACTTGTGTGCAAAATTTGAGGTCAATCGGATGTGATTTGATGGGTTTCGGCATCGGCTGTGGAAGTTTGAGGTTTTAAGTTCATTAAACTTGAAGTAGTATGCGATTCATATTTTTGTTGTTGTTTGATGTGATTTGAGGGCTCGACTAAGTTTATATGGTGTTTTAGGACTTGATGGTACCTTTGGTTGAGGTCCCGGGGAGCCTCGGGTGTGTTTCAGGGTGAGTTTGAGCGAGTCCGGGCATTTTGGCACTCTGATATTGTTCTGGAACATTTGGAAGTGCAACCGCACGATTTGGAGTGCTGAGGCGAAGGATAGGTGCGAACCTCACATAAGAGTGCGTACCACAGCAGAAAAATGCGGAGCTCAGAGGAGGAGTGTGGACCGCACAATTGTACGTGTCGCCGCACATCAGGGAGTTCTGCAGATTCGCTAGTCCGTCTTCGGAAGCTTATGTCTTTTGATCGACAAAGTAATTTTGAGATGATTCAAAAAAAAATAGTTGTAGTCCTTCGTGTCTAGTTTCCAGAAAGGTAAAGAATTTATCATTTGGACATTTGTAGAGAAAGTTATGGCCAAAATACTAAGGTCTGGCAGTGCAGTCACCAAAAGGATGCGGCCGCACCATTTTTGTGCGACCGCAGGAGCTGGGATGTGCGGCTGCACTTGGAATTGTGTGGACCGCACATTGGGAGTTCAGAGGGTGTACTATTTAAACGAGACTTAGGGGATTATTTCACATTTTGGACTTTGGGAGTTCGGTTTGTAATGATTTTTCGAGGGTTTTTTCAAGAAATTCATCGGGGTAAGTGATTCTATCTCAGANTTTTAATTTTTCGAGGGTTTTTTCAAGAAATTCATCGGGGTAAGTGATTCTATCTCAGATCTGGTTAATATACATGAATATATCATTATTTTCATCATTTAATTAGTATTTCGAGATGAAAATTGGAGATTTTGGCCTAAAGTTTCATAATATTAATTTTTTAGTTTTGAACATCGAATTGGAGTCGGGTTTGAGAGAAACTAGTATAGTTGGACTCGTAAGTTAATGGGTTGTCGGATTTTGTGAGTTTTGTCGGGTTTTGAGGTACGAGCCCGGGTTGGGCTTTTGGGTCAATTTCGATCCTTGATTCAAGACTTGATCTTTTGCGATCGGGATTGGTTCCTTTAGCATTTGTTTGATGTATTTGAATTGTTATTGATCAGTTTCGAGCCGCTCGGAGGTCGGAGCGTGTGAGATGGCATTTTTGCAGCATTTTTTGGCTTGCTCGGCATTGGTATTGGCTCGTTCGAGGTAAGTAACTCTTCTAAACTTAGTGCTGAGGGTATGAAACCTTGCAATACATGTGTATGTGATTGATGATGAGGTGACGCACATGCTAGGTGACGGGCGTGTGGGCGTGCACCATGTGAATTGGGACTTTGTTGTTTCCAGGGCAATGTATAGTGGCCCTATTTTGTTAATATCCATTTTTTCACCATGCGATAAAGTAAATGAGTTGTCAATCATGCTAGATATCATGTTTAGTCTTGTTGATACCCAATTTTTTCCAAAATATTTATAAAATTGCATATGTACCTTAAAAATCATGCATTAATAGCAATTGGTATTTTTTCATAATTTCCATATTTTATTAATTTATCCAGCATTTTATTTCCAATAAATAATTACAAAATTTCATTACAAATGATTTCAAAAATATTTCTTGATTTAATTTAGTGTTCATGGTCCTATTAAGACCAAATTATTCCATAAATATCCAAATTGGTACCTTTTGACTATAATTGCAATAACTTTGGAATTATAGCCCATGCATATAATTTTGTACTATATTTTACCAGAAATTAGTCTTTTGTATTTCAAAATACCAAATAATCATTTTTGAAGTATTTCTATGCATGAAATTCATTTTTATAATTAGTAATTATTTTGTAAAATTATTTTTTAAATTATCTTGGTATTTAACAAATAGCCCATGTTATTTCAATTATAACCTATTTAAACCAGCCCAAATCACTTATTAAACCAGCCCAAGACCCTAGGGCCAAAAACCTAATACTACCCGACCCAATTCCACCCAAATCCTGGTCGTTGATCATTTTGATCAACGGGCCAGGTTATTTCTTACCATAATTAACCTAACGACCTACCGCCCCCCCAAACCCCTCATTCTCTCATTCTCTTCACCGTCACACCCCTCCCATTCTCTCTGAAACTCCCTCTGCCCTAACCATGGCTTCCACCCGTCGTTCCTTGCTCGCCGTCAACTATGATGGTTTACCACCACTCCCAGTCTTAACGGCTCCCCCATGGCCGGGATTCATGCTGTCTTTGAGGTCCTCAAGGGACCAGTGGCTGTTCACTCACCCCTGGGCCTGTTCTCACCTTTCTCAGGCCACCATGGCTCGAATGAGTAAGATCGTTCTATCTTCTGGCTAAACCTATGAGTTTCTAAGTCGGTCTCTCTATTTCTGGGTTATTTTCGAGAAACCCTTAATCTCTTCTCCTGTACCTCTTAGATCTGTAACAAATCTGAGGTTTTCTGAACTATATTTACTTGTTTTCTATGAAAACCCTTTCGACTTTCAAAGCGTCGCTTCATCTTCATAACTAGGGTTTCTGAAACCTTTTCTCCAAAACGATTTTCTCTGATTTTAAGTTTTATTCTATGATTTTTATTATGTTTAAATGACTTTTGCTAAGTTTACTTTAGCCCTAATTTGTTATGTGAAAACCCTAATTTTTGGCTTTAGTTTTGGATTCTGAGTTCGTCTCTACTGTCCGTTCATTCCACTTGTTTGTATGTTTAATTCTCATGAATATGCCTCGATTAATTAGAATATTCTATGATTTTTGCCCTAATAATGTCTTATTAAGGTTTCTGATTTGTCTCTTCTGGTTATACTCTGTTCACTTGTTATTCATGGCAGTCTATAATGTTTCCCTTAATATTAGTACTATTTTCCGATTCTTTGAATCCCTGATATTCTGTTTTGATACTCTTTACTGATTTTCGACTACTTTTCCTGTTTTACAACCTTTAAATTATTTTCTTACCTTATTATGTGACTGACTGCATTATTAATTGATTCTTACTGTTATTTCCTTAATTAGAACTATATGAATCTATCCCTAATTACTTGTTCTATACCGACAATATTTGAATTCTTTCCTTAATTGTTATACTCCAGCTATGTGATTTCTTTCCTTAACTTGATTTCTGTCTTTTACCGTTGGTAAATCACTCCCTTAATTAAGGGAAGACTAGGACTGATTTTATTCTTAACTGATTCTGAGTTCTATAATTGCTGAACAATTGATTCTTGCCTTATTTACCTTGATTCTAAACTACTATATATGTACTCTCTTCTACTCTCATTAACACACGAACATTAGTTCACAACTCTCTCTCACACTTAAAGCTTTTTTATACTCTCTCTCTTGTTACTTGCTATTATTACTGAACTAGTCGGCTGTAAGCCAAGGCTAGTTATTGCACACTACTACTCTACGCTTAGTATCTACTCTGCTTAACTGGTATGTTCTGATTTAAATCCAAGTTCTAAACTCAATGTGTTTTCTTACTAATGTAATTTACTGATTACTGTTCTATATCTGATATTCTGAAGCTTTTCAATATGTAGTTAGCATGTTTTCACTTAGCATATTAGTTCTGTCCTAATTTAACTTAGGATAAGCATGTTTATGAACTTGTTTATTTCTTTATAGCATGTCCCAGCCTGACTCTGCTCTGTTTATGTTTGTCTGGTTTCTAGTATGCAAATTTGTTACCCTAAGTTGTCTGATTCTATGCTTAATTCTGTTTAATGTAACTATGTCCCACTTGTCTGTTCCGAAATCCATAATCCTACATTGTGTTTGTATTATAGCTATCTTTTAATCCCATAAACCCCCTACAAAAATTCTGTGCTTCTGCATTTTATGTGTTCACTGTATATGTCATATGTGTCCCCGATTCCCAATCTCTTTGTTTGAAAGACCGTTGAACCTGCTTGATTTTGAGTGTTCTGCTATTTGTTTGATTCTTCAAGTGTTTGCATTGTTCCTGTTCAAATTATTTTACTACTAATCGACTCCTATTTTATAAGACTTATTTACTTCACTGAGTCTTTTTAATACTGTTTTATACCAAAGCATTTTCAAAAACTATGTCAAGCACTCTCACTCTACTCTTAGGTCCTTAAGTTTTGCCCCTCCAGTGTGTGACTGCTTTGGGATTCCTGTGAGATCCCTTTGAACTCTGATGCACTGGAGCTGGCACTTCCACACTGCACTTACTCAATTCTGGTTATAAAATCTGGGTGTGAGCACTGCCCAGGATCCTTGAGGTCCTTAGGGAACTCTGACACAACCGGACATGAGAAAGACTATAACTTTGGCATATGAAGCTATGGACAATTTGGTACATTTGGGCCTACTTCAGGCTCCCTATAGTTTAACTTCTTCTTTTCCTTTATCTATTTATGTAATTTATTCAGCTGGTCTGTAATAATTATTTGTAAATAGATATTGGGGTTGGCTAGTGAAATGGGAAGGGTAGTTATATATTCTATCATTGGGTAGAAATCCTGCCTTAGGCTCTTACATTCCCTATATTTGCATTAGAATCCATGCTTAGGACCAACATATTCATTAAAACCATGCCAAACATGCATTAGATATCATGTCCTTAAGGCTTTTCATGTTTACTGCTTCAACACACAGCATGTCCTTAATTTATGCTTATACCTACCACTTAGAAATCCTGCTCCTTAGATAATAAAGTTAATATAAAACTGTTACTCTTGTGCATTCAAAATCATGTTTTCAATCATCCTGTAACTCTTTGTGCATTTAGAAATCATGCTTTAGGAATTTTGTGCATTCTGAAATTATGTCTTAACCATTTTACATTTTATATGTGCATATTAGATACCATGCTCTAGGACTCTGTTGCATTTTCTTAACCACGCCTAGTTTAAACTACTGATTCATAAAAAAAGTATAACATAATCTCACATATGATTATCCTATTTTAGATAAAAACTGGTAACAATCCCTGCATTTTCGTAACACCTAGAACATCATGTTTTTAGGTAAAATAACTTCTGAATTGTCTAAAGGTTAACAGGCTTAAAAATCAGTAGGCAAACTGATTAGGCCCCTGCTTCTGGATTTATAAAAATAAAGCTGCATATTTCTGTGCATGGGTACTCACTTAGAATCCTGTCTAATAAAATTGCTTCTTGTTTGTGTTTGAGACGTGCTGATTATGTGCATTACTTGTGGAGGTAAATTTGGGCCTCATAACTGCTTTCTTGCATTTATCTTATTAAGCCTATTTGTTCTTGCCTGTCGCTTAGAATTTTATCCTTTCAAAACCTTAGGAGTCTGTCTAGAACTACCTATATCAAGAGGTCCTAAATTCCTCCAGGACCACAAGGAAGGGACGAGTAACAGCACGCATAGATATTGCTAAATAAACTCGCTTAATAGCCGTTAAGGGGTGGGGTAAAGGGTAGGTATGGATATGATGACCGGTGCGTTAATGCCACGTGTAGCTCCTCACTGAGGAGTGATTACCGGGCATTGCATTAATGTGATCCTATAGGTTAAACAATTTAGGGCTCCCTTATCCCCTACATATGTGTGCTTAGACCATAAGTCTTTCAAAACTTTATGACATGTGTGTGCTTAGACTGCAAATCTTTTCAAACAATTACTTGTTCCCATATGTATACTTTGACTGCCTATTTGCTGCTTGCTTAAATTCATAAAGTTCGTTTGGCCGGGAATCACAGTTGTGGACCTTGAGGGGTGCCTAACACCTTCCCCTTGGAGTAATTTCAAGCACTTACCCAATCTTTGGTTATTCAACTAGTGTTATTGTGACCCGTAATAGGTGCCCTAACGCACCTTAATTCGTTAGGTGGTGACTCTTTAAGTCCTTCACATCCCTTATCCCAAAAGGAAATGAGTTTTCCAATAACGTCAAAAAACCCTGACCGATCCGAAAGGAGAGGAAAGAGGGGGGAGGGGGGCGCACAAGGCTTTATGCGGATACTGTGGGGACCCATAGTGGTCGTTTTTTGCTGTCATTTCACTAATTTCATTGATATTTCGTAATCGGTCATATTCATTCATTCATGTCATATCTCAGGCTTAGTTTTTATTTATTGATATATCATATCATTGTTGTCGGACTAGTTTCATGACATTGTGAGCCCGTGAGTGAGATTGGAGAGATTGATGACTGAGTGAGGCCAGGGGCCTGTTTGTGAGGATATTGATACCATAGCACGTGAGTTATCCATACGGATCCAGATATTGATACCATAGTACGTGAGTTGTCCGTGCAGCACGTGAGTTGTCCGTGCAGATCCAGATATTGATACCATAGCACGTTAGTTGTCTGTGCGGATCCAGATATTGATATTATAGTACGTGAGTTGTCCGTGCAGCACGTGAGTTGTCCGTGCAGATTATGGAGTCTGTACACACCCCCAGTGAGTGCAGGTACCTACTGGGTGTGAGTGCCGAGTGATGAGTGATGAGTGAATGTAAGGATTGAGTGATTGTGAGGATTGAGTGATTATGAGGACTGAGTGACATGGTGAACTGAGTGAATTGATACTCTGAGAGTATGCATATGGTTTTATCACTGAGTTGCATCGCATTTGACATGCACATGACATACACGCATACAGATGCATTTTTCCTCATGATGTACGGTATCACGTCATTCATGAATTCTCACATATATTGACATATGGGCATCGGAATTTATTTTACACCTGCTATCAAGAGAGAAAATGAAATATCATATTTATTGTTGAAAGGATTTTGGGAAAAACTCACAGTTTGCAAACTTACTCGTATTTTGATGGTTTCGGCAAAAGAGTTGGGTTTTCACTGATATATTTTAAAAGCAGAACTATTCTCGAAAGACTATGAAAAAGCTGAGCATTTTATCTCTGAGTTACTTCTTTATTTTATTGCTTTATGTTGTTATGAGTTGTTGTTGGCTATTGTTGTTGGGCACGACCTTTGTTCAAGCTCGTCACTACTTTCAACCTAAGGTTAGGTTTGTTACTTACTCAGTTCATGGGTTCGGTTGTACTGATACTACACTTCTGCACACTGTGTGCAGATGTTGGCTGTTGTTGTTGCTATGCTCGACGGTTGCCGGATTTGAAGATGTATTTGCGTTCCTTTTGATGCTGCCTCTTGCTCATGATAGCCTTAGATTTATAAACTCTGTTTATGTACTTTTGTAGATGAGTGGTCGGATTGTATATGATGAGTATGATGTGACTATGGGTGTGTTTAGATAGATTTGGTTTGACGAAAAGAGTTTGATTGGGATTTAGATTGGATGGTTGATTTTCGTCTTGATTTGACGTATAGTCTCGAGTTATGGGTGTGTTGAAGGATCTTTTCATGTTGTTTAATTGTAGAGTGAAGTATATTTTCATGTCGTGATATGAGTTCAGACTCAGGAAGATTAAGTGATTGCGTAATAGTTATGACTGTGGAAGGGTATAAAGAGATGTTAGTTTGAGGCGAAGCAAGTGAGTTGTCTCCTGCACGGTGTCCTGAGGTTTGTGTAATCCCTTTGTTGTTTTGTAGAGAGTTCTTTTTTTCCAGTGAATTATACGTGTTGCAATTTGAGTTTGGATCATTTTAGAGAGTTGGCTTGAGTGATACAAGGGAGAATGCGGTATTTGTATATGATTTGAGATATTGAATGGTTTTTGTTACATGCGTTTACAAAGGATTTAGTTGAATCTCACTGCAGTATTATGGCGGTAATAGAGTATGGACATTGTGAGTTATTTTGTGCTTTGACATATGGCATTGAACCAAGTGGGGGAGTTTGTTGTTGATAAGTTGATTGCACGGTTATGTGATGTATTGGTTTCAGTTTGAGGTATTCTGGTAAATCAGTTATGACTTGCAGAGGTTGAGTTCGAGAATGACTCGAGTAAGGAAAATTCTGGATGCGAGTTGTATTATGTTTTGATAGGTATATGGGAAACCTTGAATGATTGAGTTGTTATTCGTAAAAGATGTAGTGTACATGGAGTAGGGATTCACTCGGTTGATTAGAAGTGTGGATTACTTCTTAGGGTGTTGGAGTGCAAATGGGGCACAGGTCGTTCGGTCCGTTTGATCAATTTAATTGAGATTTGAGTAGAGTGGATGGCTCTCGAGAATGGTTCTAATGGATTCAAGAGTTATATGTAGCAATTGGGAATCTTCAGGATGTTTATGTGGCTAGAAACTGAGACTTATATTGGATGGTGTCGAGAATTATGGCATTTCTATATCCTTATGGATTATACATATCGGTATCAGGGAGGTGAAGGTAATGGCTTTAGATTCACAAGAAGTCTCTTCAGAGTAAGTATTGGGGTTGTGGTACTTTTAGGATACTTAAGAGGGAATTCAGTGACTTATGAGAATTAAGACTGTGTGGTTCAATGCTAAAGTTTGTGGGGAAAGTTTTGGTTAAGGATAGTAGTATTCTAGAAATGAAAAGTATCAATTTGAAAGCAAATCAGAAGGATTTTGGAGAACTGGGACAACATGGTAGCGGGTTGGATCAATATGGAAACCGATGCGATTGGCTCTTTCGGTTCTCATGATACAGGCGTTTCATGGTGATGCTCGTGAGTTTTTGGTGACCTGCGTGGCTTGGTTGAGTTAGAGAGATTTAATTCTAATGGCTTTGATTATGTGCAAATGGATTCCAAAGTATTCTTGATGGTTTCTACCATGGATCGGGGTGTATATTTCCTACCGATATGTGGAACATGATGTGTATTGGGATTTTCTCCTAGGTGGGATCAAATGGAAGGTTCTTGGATAGTTGAGTATGTTGTTTCTTGTGACACGGAGTGGATTATGAGATGAAGTTCTCGTATTTTTCATATGATGGCATGATAGGTGCGGTGTGTTGTGTGAGATCGAGATTGGCATGTGCAAGGTCACGATTTGGTTTGGAAGGGAAGGACATAAATGCTTAGGCAGCATGGGCGGTTTCAGATGACCAGGTAAATGACATTACTATTTGGTATGGCTTGATGAGAGTATACATTTCGAATGGGGCAATATGTTTTGATTTATGGATACTTCATTGGTATTGGGGCACTCACCTGGTTGATGATCGTTGGTATTCAATTTTTTCTATGTGGCACGGAAGAATTATAGAAATATTCCTCATGGAATGATCGTGTATGAGGGATGTGTTAGAAATTCGAGCTGTGGAGTTGGGATCAGTTATGGAGATTCGTGTGTTCTATGGAATCGGAGACTACGAGTCCTCAGGAGTAGATTGTTTCGTGATTGTGGATTGTAAAATGTGGCCAAGGTTAGTCAGAGGATGGTATGTGTTATGGTTAGGTCATTGTGGACTTTCAGAGGGTTATTTATATATTGTGGGTGACCATAGTTGATTCGGGGGTCCATTGGTAGGCCCAATTAGGATGTGTATTCTACACCGAGCCGAATTGGTTGGCTCCATACTGCTATTGGTCGTTGTTAATCTTATCATGTTCTGAAATGATCTGTGAGTTACTCCTCTATTCTACGAGGAGTTGTGATTGGTTGGTTATATGCACATATGATGCGGTTCTATTGAGGCCTTATAACGGAATTTGAGCGAGAAGAGTATTTGGGTGCTTCATGATTGATTGCGCATTGGTTATGTTCTTTCGGGCTTACGTGGCATTATGTCATTTGTTTCTCCGTAGTTATGGATTTCGAGATGAAAATTGGGGTTTTGGCTTAAAGTTTCATAATATGAACTTTTGAGTTTTGAACATCGAATTGGAGTCGGATTTGAGAGAAACTAGTAGGATTGGACTCGTAATTGAAAGAGTTGTCGGATTTTGTGAGTTTTATCAGATTCCGAGGTATGGGCCTAGGTTGGGATTTTGGGTCGATTTCGTGCCTTGATTCAAGACTTGATCTTTTACGATAGGGATTGGTTCCTTTAGCATTTGTTTGATGTATTTGAATTGTCGTTGATCAGTTTCGAGCCGTTCGGAGGTCGGAACGTGCGAGATGGTATTTTTGGAGCATCATTTTGCTTGCTCGGTATTGGTATTGGCTCATTCGAGGTAAGTAACTCTTCTAAACTTAGTGCTGACGGTATGAAACCCCGCAATGCGTGTTATATGATTGATGATGAGGTGACGCACATGCTAGGTGACGGGCGTGTGGGTGTGCACCATGTGAATTGGGACTCTGTTATTTCCACGGCACTGTATAGTGGCACTATTTTGTTAATATCCATGTTTTCACCATGCGATAAAGTAAATGAGCTGCCAATCATGCTAGATATAATGTGTAGGCTTTATGCCGATACTGTTGGGACCCATAGTGGTCGTTTCTTGCTGTCATTTCACTAATTTCATTGATATTTCGTACTCGGTCATATTCATTCATTCATGTCATATCTCAGTCTTAGTTATTATTTATTGATACATCATATCATTATTGTCGGGTTAATTTCATGACATTGTGAGCCCGTGAATGAGACTGGAGAGATTGATGACTAAGTGAGGCACGTGAGTTATCCGTGCGGATCCAGATATTGATACCATAGCACGTGAGTTGTCCATGCGGATCCAGATATTGATATTATAGCACGTGAGTTGTTTGTGCAACACGTGAGTTGTCCGTGCGGATTATAGCGTTTGGACTGTAGGAGCCCCTCCGGAGTCTGTACACACTTCCAGTGAGCGCAGGTACCTACTGAGTGCGAGTGATGAGCGATGAGTGGCTGTGAGGACTGAGTGACAGGGAGAACTGAGAGAATTGATACTCTGAGAATATTCATATGGTTTTATCACTGAGTTGCATCTCATTTGACATGCACATGAAGTACAGGTATAGAGATGCATTTTTTCTCATGTTGTACGGTATCACATCATTCATGACTTCTCACATATATTGACATATTGACATATGGGCATCGAAAGGTATTTTACACCTGCTATCAGTAGAGAAAATGAAACATCATATTTATTGTTGAAAGGATTTTGGGAAAAACTCATAGTTTGCAAACTTACTTGTATTTTGATGGTTTTGGTAAAAGAGTTGGATTTTTACTGATATATTTTAAAATCGGAATTGTTTTTGAAAGACTATGAAAAAGCTGAGCATTTTATCTCTGAGTTACTTCTTTATTTAATTGTTTTACATTGTTATGAGCTGTTGTTGGCTATTGGTGTTGGACCCGACCTTTGTTCAAGCTCGTCACTATTTTCAACCTAAGGTTAGGTTTGTTTCTTACTCAATACATAGGGTCGGTTGTCCTGATACTACACTTCTTCACATTGCGTGCAGATGTTGTTAATGTTGTTGTTGTGCTCGATGGTTGCTGAATTTGAAGATGTATTTGCGTTCCTGTTGTAGCTGCCTCTTGCTCATGGTAGCCATAGATTTGTAAATTCTGTTTATGTACTTTTCAAACAGAAGATGTATTTTTTTCATATCAACTTTGTAAAACTCTATTCTTAGAAGCTCATGATTTGTACTACCAGTCCTTGAGAAATGTAATAGATCTAAATATTTTCTTTTGTCTAATTGTCTTATAAATGTTATTGGAATTGGATAGTTATTAGTTGACTTACCTAGCGGGTTGGGTTAGGTGTCATCACGACTAGTGAATTTTGGATCATGACAACTTATATTCTTATTTGTATGTTGATTATGTTGTTAAGACTTGGAAGACCAAAAAAACTAATTATCTTTTTTCTCTAGCTTTCTTTTTTTTTTAATTCATGTTAGAAGCCCAAAAGGAAATATTACATAAATAATTAATCCTTTCAGTTTCTTGGATAAGTCTCATCAAGAAATTAGGATTGTTTTATGGTGTGCCTTTATATTTTCTTTTACCTTTTTAATTCGCGTGAGGTAACTGTTGTTTGTTATCTTAAATTTCGTTAAGTTATACTTATCTTCTTTTTTTTTCGTCTTAGCCCATGGTACACTCTGATGTCTCTTTTATTTTTTCTTCCTACTAAAACGACTAAAAATATTTTAAGTTGAAATTACATTATAAAATATTATCTTCCAGATCACTACTCCTACACATAAACAGGAACATGGATATTAAGAGATATAAAGACATTAATTTTTCTAGAGGAACATGTGGGCGCTTGGACCTAAGAATTGTAAAATTTTCAAAAAAGTGAATTTTTTTAAATAAGAATGTATTTGAAAATTAGAGTTGTGTTTGGACATGAATATAATTTTAAATTGTTTATAAATTTTTGTGAGTAAACTGAAGTGAAATTTTTTTAAAATAAGCTTTGTGGAGTTTTTAAAATTTTTAAAAATTTTTCAAAATTCATCTTCAAGTAAAAAATTTGGCGAAACACTGATTTCGAAAAAATCGAAAAAAATTTATCCTTTTTTATGGCAAAACGGGCCCTTCCGGTTGACGTTAAAAGGGACGACGAAGATAAGGAAATAGAATTGAGAAATGATTATGTTTTTCTTATATTATTATTTTTTCTTTCTCCAAACAAGAACGTGTTCGTGAAAAAATTTCTTCACATAAATTTGAGTGATTTTCACGGCAGATAAAGTTCGACATTAAAATTTTTTGGGGGTTATATAAAGATCATTATAATCTCCATGATCAATTCCTAAAAGTATCTAGTAAATGCTAAAATAGAATAGAGAGATTAACTTGAGATATATATTCCAGAATCTATTACATAATTATCTTATTTGTTTTATCTATCCGGTTAATTTTTGTCAGATTAATCAATTCCATGAATTTCACTTTTAATCATGGGGATTCTTCTCTTTCAAGAAAGTGATTTTTTTGGTGAAAACAAAATAAGGCAACATCTGTAAAACTTTCACAAAAAGACTGCTATTCACTGTATTACTAGACCTGGAATAGGAAGAAAAAGGGCTGAAATTTCACAACATAATTCAATCATGCATTAATACTCGTAACTATTGCAATTAATGTATTATTTACTCATATGAGAAGTTATTCTAACCATTCAAGAATTAATGAGAACACTGGCGGATGACTTTTGCGCTTCCTAGATAAATCAATTGTTATTTTTTCATTTAGTAAGAAATTCTGGTGGTGGGGGGAGGGTAATTAAAATATCTTGAAAGTAAGGAATGAGAGAATAAAAAGCAAAACAAAAAAGAGGACCAGCTTTCTTGGTTTATGAGATGTGTCACATTATCAATGTAATGGCCAGTTTCATTGATTGCACTTTCTCCTCTGAACAATTCTTTAACTATCATGTGTGTCCACTAGCAAGACAGTCTAGATTACCTTTCCATGATAATTCTATACAAACTACTAAGTCATTCCCGTTAATTCATATAGACACCTGGGGTCCATATTCAACACCTACTTATAATGGCTCTAGGTACTTTTTAACTATTGTTGATGATTATACTAGAGCTACTTGGACTTATTTAATGGGTGCCAAGAGCAATATTTTTGACCTCCTTAAAGGATTCATTGCCATGGTTAAAACTCAATCCAATATGTGATACAAACTGTTAGAAGTGATAATGCCTTTGAGTTGTGATCCAGTTTGACAGGATCTCAATATTGTTCAAACAAGGGGGATCATTCAACAAACTTCATGCCCATATGCTCCATAGCAAAATGGAGTTGTGGAGAGAAAACACAGGCATTTGCTTGAAACAGCTCGAGCCCTTCTATTTCAATCTCATCTACCTATTCAATTCTGGGGGGACTGTATTCTCACTGCCACATACTTAGTTAATAGATTTCCTTCCCCTTTACTCCTTGGAAAATGTCCCTATGAGTTACTGTTTGGTAATCCTCCAACCTATTCTCACCTTAGAGCCTTTGGGTGTCTATGTTATGCTACAGATACTAAACCACACAAGAACAAATTTCATCCTAGATCTATCCCTTGTGTGTTTATTAGCTGCAAATGGGTTTACAAGGTAAAGTATAAAGTTGATGGGAATGTAGAGAGGTATAAGGCTAGACTAGCTGTACGGGGCGATACTCAGGTAGAGGGTGTTGATTCATGAGACATTCTCTCCTGTTGTCAAAATGTCCACTGTTGAGATTTTGATAGCAGTTGCTGTCAAACATGGTTGGCCCATGTATCAACTTGATGTCAACAATGCATTCTTGCATGGTGATTTTGATGAGGAAGTTTTCATGAAACTACTCCCCCTAGCCTTTTTGTTGTGTCATCCTTTTCCTTTGCCCCTTTGGTTTGTAAGCTTCAAAAGTCTTTATATGGGTTGAGACAGGCTTCCCGGCAATGGTATGCCAAGTTGTCCCAAGCATTACATTCTAGGGGCTATGTTCATTCCCTCAATGATTATTCATTGTTCACCAGGGGTTCATGCAGCTCTATGGTTTTTTTAATTGTCTATGTGGATGATATGATCCTCACTGGTACTGATGCTTCTGAGATTTCTTCTCTCAAGTCCTTCTTGGATTTTCAGTTTAAAATCAAGGATCTTGGTTCTCTTAACTATTTCCTTGGGATTGAAGTTCTTCATACCAGTTCTGGGGTCTTCTTGCATCAACGAAAGTTTATCCGTGATCTCTTGGTTGAGTTTAATTCTTCTGAATGCTCTGTTGTTACTTGTCCACTAGAGTTGAATGTGAAACTGAAGGCCAAGGAAGGGGATCCTCTTCCTACACCTGAAACTTATAGAAGTCTCATTGGCAAACTTAATTTTCTTACTCATACTAGGCCTGATCTAGTTTTGTTGTGCAACACTTAAGTCAGTTTATGCAGCAGCCTTGCCTTCCTCATATGAAGGCAGCTTTGCATCTCCTACGTTATCTCAAAGGGACTTCTGATTTTGGTCTGTTTTTCTCCAACTCTCTTGACTTATCTTTGCAAGCTTATTGTGACAGTGACTGGGGCTCCTGTCCTGCCAGTCGGAGATCTGTCTCTGGTTTCTGTTTGTTCCTTGGAGGGAGCCTCATTGGATGAAAATCTAAGAAACAGGCAATGGTGTCTTTATCTTCAGCTGAAGCTGAATATAGGTCGATGAGTAAAGCAGTGGCAGAAATTACTTGAGTTTCCAAGATTTTATCTGATCTTGGTATTTCCTCTGCATCCCCTGTTCCTCTCCTTTGTGACAATGTTTCTGCCATCCATATTGCACGCAATCCGGTGTTTCATGAACCGACCAAACACATCGAGTTGGATTGCCATTTTATTCGCACAAAGCTCGCTGATGGGTTGATTACTTTGTCTCACACCTCCAGTGCTTCTGAACTAGCATATGTCTTCACTAAGCCATTATGTGGACCTTCTCATCATCTCCATATTCGCAAGTTGGGGGTTCTATCACCCTCCAACTTGAGGGGGGCTGTTGGATGTATAGATATGGGCTAAATAGACTAAATAAACTTTATTTTTATTTATTCTTGTTATTTTTGTAGCCCAATTATATTTGAGGCCCATTTTGTATTTTAGGCCCAATATATAAAGTAGACTAGCCCACTATGTAAGAGCTCAATCTTTCAGAATTATTTATCAATCTAGAAAGTTCTTCCCTTCTCTCTCTCCATGAACTCTCAACCTCAATCGTCTTTTGTTCAATTTGTGAATATTTTTCTTGTTAACACAGTCTACAGTTCATTTTCTTAAAATCTCGACAAGAAACTCACTTTATGAAATTACAGAAAAAAAATCTTAAATCAAATTTAAAATACAAAGTTGCTGAAGTAAATTACTCGCTTCGCCAAAGCTTGAATCCTACATCGGCAACTGTGCACTTCCTTCCTTCACGAGTTTGATGCTTCTTTTACATCTAAACCTGCTGAGTTAAAATACATGGAACTAATCTTTGAGAAAAAATTCATGTAACGAAGGAAATTAATAAATTACCTCTAGAGTATTGATATTCCAAAACAATAAGTACCGTTCGAAGTAAAGATGTAGATTGTACAAAGTATGTCATATGTTTTTCAAAGTGCTTGTGTCCATGTCAGATTGGTATGGAACTTCGACAAGCAAGTAGCTACAACACAATATGGCAAATGGATGAGAAGTTGTAATTAACTTGATTGGTGTTAGAAGTTTATCCACCTTTACTATCCTTTGAACCATGCATATGTATTTGCAGTGACCAAAATGAATATAATATTAAGTCTACAAAGGATTATATCTACATCCTTGTTATGTACAGACTCAGGCTATGTATTAGGCTCATTGCTTCTGAGGTATTACATTTATTGCATACAGATAATCTGACTTTTAGGGGTGGCAATTTGAGCTCAAACTCATTCAACTTGCTCAATCCGTTCTGAGATTAATGAGTTGAACTATAAATATTTTAGTTCATGGGTCTATTTGGGTTGAGCCCAAGTTAACTCATTATTTTTTATAGTACATTCTGACTCATTAAGCAGTCCAAATACAACCCATGAAACTCATCCAAAACAAAGTATTTTCAACCCAACTTATCTAGAAATTAGTTGCCTAAATTTTACCTTCTTTTTTTTTGTATTTTCAAATTTCTTTTTTGTTGCACCACCCACCCACCCCTACCCCTACCACCACCACCAAACCCCCTTAAAAAAAA
>MDKI01011241.1:0-36398 GCA_005239505.1 Nicotiana paniculata
GGGAAAGAAAGGCGGGCATGGAGGAACCAGGAGAGGAGAGGAGAGAGAAAGGGAAAATGGAAACCTATAGCGGAATGCAACCTCTGGATGGAGACTCCTTACAGGGATTGTATACAAACTGTAAAGAATACACAAATTAAATTAATAAATAACATATTTCAGATAATTCGAGTAAATAAGTTGGAATATAGTACATGAACGAAAAAATCCCTTCATTTTGTCCTTAAGGTTTGGGCTCGACTATATTGTACTTTCAAATTGGTCGCCACAAAGAATTTAACTCTCATGGGCATTTGTATCCGTATTCGTTTTTTATGTCACATTTTAACTTATACTTGCTTTATAAAAAAAATTGTAAGTGTACTCGCTTTTTCGCATAACTTCAGCATACGGGGCTGAAGTAGCAAAGGTAATAACGCAAAACTTCAGCATTCTACTTCAGGTTTTGTCTTTGTAACTAGAGCACTTCAACTCTATTCAGCTCTAGAGCTAAAATCTTTGTCTTTGTAACTGGGGTTTTTGTCTTTGTAACTGGGGAACTTCAGCTCTAGAACTGAAATTTTTATTTTGTAACTCGCGAACTTCAGCTCTAGAGCTGAAGTTTTGTCTTTATAACTGGGAAACTTCAGCTCTAGAGCTGAAGTTTTTGTCTTTGTAACTGGGAAACTTCAGCTCTAGAGTTGAGAGCTGAAGTTTCGTCTTGTAACTGGGGAACTTGAGCTCTAGAGATGAAATATTGTCTTTGTAACTGGCGAACCTCAGCTCTAGAGTTGAAGTTTTTGTTTGTAACTGGCGAACTTCAGCTCAGCGAGAAAAAGGGGGCTGAAGTTATTTAAAAGTGGGTACAAGTTAAATTTTTTTTAAAAGTGGGTATAAATTAAATGGGGGCGACCAAGTAGGGTGCCCCGTGCAATTTTTACTATTCTCACCTATAGAAAATTGTCTTTAAGGTTTGGGCTCGACTGTTTGATTGTTTAGGACAATATTTTTTGCTTTGTCTTTGCAACTGATGATTCAGTCATGAGTTGTACTCTTACACAAATACTTTTTAATTTTTCTGCTTTTGTTTTATTTTTGTTGATGACAAATGGGGAGAAATAGTAAGTAAGCTTAAGGCCTGTGTTTCTATGTATTTTCTGCTTCTGTGTTCTGTATTTTGTGCTTTGTTTTCAACTTGCAGGTACATCATACGGTATATAACTGAGGAGGGGGAGTCGGTTACAATTGAGGCACAACAGAATGTCCAATTGAGTGGGAGTCGAATAAACACATCTACCAAAAAACACGAATTAAAGGAGAGTTCATGACTACAACACACTTAAAGCAACTGATCAACAAGGAAGTATTTTCACTGTTATCTTGTTATCATTAAAAAATGGGAGATTGTTAGATCTCAGTTAATTTCAATGATGCAAAATAACCAATTAATCCTTATGTGCAGGAACATATTTTGAGCAATAAAATGGAGGCACATGGAGGAAAAATGAATCAAACGAAAAAAGAAAGAGAAGCGAAAAAATCAATCAAGAAAGATGGAAAAATCAATTAAAAGAGATATTATAGGAAAGATCTCAATCAAAGAAGATTAAGGGCACATAACCATCTGCTAAAGATTCTCCCACATAAAGACGTTAATCGAAGCATCAATCAAGGGAAGTCAGTAGAAGAATCAATCTTGGAAAGCATCAATTTACGATTCCTTCTGAATACAACTCCCTTGGGTTCACAATTTCGCAAAAAGGCGTACAAGACTTGAAGGCCTCGAAAAGTATAAATACCTACTTCACCAGCCTTGGAACAATATACTTTGATCAAACCAACTTCAATCTCTTTGTTCTACTTCAAACAAAACAATGTAGTCTGCTTTAGATTTCTTGTGTAACAAAGAAGAGAAGAGAGAGAAAAAAAAAATACTAGGGTAGCATTGTATCAATTATAGAGATAAGAACATAGTGACAAAAGCTATTGCTGTATAACAACATCAACTCATCTGTACTAAGCCACTTCATACTTGAAAGAGATCACCTTTGCAACCCAAGAGGACTGGACGTAGGATTCACTCTGAATCCGAATCAACATAAAAATATACCGTGTCATTTACTTTCTGCAATCTATCTTTTAAATTCTGTTCTTGAAAAGTCCAATTGACTAGAACGCAAATTAGTCGACTACCTCGAAAAAGAAAAGAAAAATTAGAATTCACCCTCTTGCACTTTCAAGAACATGTTGTGGATCATAGACTTGCAATTCTTCATATTCAAGTGGACTATTCTTGTAATATGTATCCTTTCCTTCTCCTGAAGTTCCATTTCCATAATTGAATACGATAAAACAGATTTTGTTTATAATCCCAGCATTATAATCTTTTTTGTATTATTAATCTTTATATTACTAATCTCTACCTAATTTGTCAGTAAACATGTAAACCAAATAAGTGTTACATTCTGTCTTCAAGTAATCAAGCGAATGACAATTGGGTCATTGCCATATCTAGTACGCTATGATAGTGTGATTTGCACAAATAGTATAATTTAAGACGTTATTTACATTTTGTCACCGTTTAAGGAATTTGTGCAAAAATTGACCTTGCTGATCTTAACTTTCATAAGTGAGTTATAACTTTTCACAAGTTATACCGGTCGGGTTATTATTTTAGTACAAATTATTCACAAGTTAATATCCTCATGGAAGCTAAAGAAAACACGGTAGAAGTTTTAAAATGACAGATTGTCCAGAAAAAAGAAAAAAAAAGTCAACCAAATCATGTGTAAATTTAAGGAAATGCCATAATTCCAGTACCAGGTATACAAAAATGCATACAAAATATCCAGTAAGCTGGAGCCAAGAAAACTAGAGAACCCCTCTTTTTCTTCCGACAAGACGTAGTGGAGAACCCCTTCTTCTTGACCATTACTTTCAAATTTAGAGAAAAAGAGAACCAAAAATAAAAATAAAAAAAATAAAAAAAATAGAAGAACTTTTTATATTTAGTTTTGTTTCATATATCAGATCTAGTCAAGCCCACCCCAAGAGAAAATGAACCCCATCTATTTAATTATTCCATTTTGCGATTCAACATATTATTACATTTGATATAATTTGGAAGGCAAAATCCACTAAGGATAATATTCAGAATCAAAGTCTACTATGCAAATACTGTATAGTCATAAGTCTCTTTTTAGGGTAATCATGCTCTTACAAATAAAAAGCTATGGTCCAACAGCTGATATGATTCAACCCCTAACGTAGGGTAAAAAGTAGACAAAAAAGAGGATATATTTCTTTAGTAATTGAGACCCTCCAAATTGGACAAGGAAAATGTATATAATCTTGTTCAACTTCCCCAACTAAGGTGTGAATGTTCAGAAAAAAGGGAGGAAAAATAAGCACACACTTGGGGAAATTGGTACTACCCCAAACTCTGATATGCAGGCAAAAGTTTCTGACTTCCAATTTTACTAATATAATAGCCCTTCCCACTTGGCAACTTCTAAGAAATCTATTATAGTTCACATAGTTAACAAGAAAAAAATATTACTGATGGAGCATGATCAGACACATGAAAATTAGTTTAACTTCAATACACTAACAGTGCATAAGAATCTTTAATATATCCTATTTGAAGCTAATTACGTGAAAAATAATGAAGAAAACCTGTTAGATTAAATCACATTGATTGTGTAAAAATTTTACAAATTATATCAGAATTCAATATAAAAAAACTGAAATATAAGCTTTGGAAAATATCGAGCATACAGATTCGCCAAGAATAGGGAAGCATAAATATGCGAAAAAATTCCTTTTGTTAGGCTATTTAATTATGTTCATAAATCATCAGACCAACAAAGATGGAAAAAGAAACATGTAGTTTTTAGAGATACGTAGGGGGCTGCTGAAACGCTGTAAAGGGTGTCATTCGATACCGTTTCTCATTTTTTAAAATAATTATAACAGTAATTTCTAATATACACATATCGACATAATTGCCTGAAAATACTTTCTCTAGCCCAATATACATACACGTATACTCAAAGGAGTTATATCACTGCATTTTTGCCCATGATTCTATCTGTATAAAGGTTTCCCATCATTCCACTTCACGATAGTATTAAGTATTTGCAGCTATATATCTTTACAGATAGTAAAACGAAAAGCCAAAATTGTGCACCAAGATATATAAGGAGACACAAACAATGGTACTCATTACATTGTGGAATAATATTACAAAAGTTAGCAATGAAGCTGATAAATTTTCCCCATCATCACAAGGGAATAAGAAACTTAGTAGCTCAACAAAGAAGAAAATTCACCTGCTTCATGACTTAGTTCATCAACCTTATTCTTACAAATACAGTACTAATTTATATTAGTGAAAAAAAAAAAACAATCTTCTATATATGTATTACTTAATTATGCACATCACCATGCTAATGCTCCTCAACAAACCCCTCCCATGCCTGAGAATTTTTTTGTTGCCGAGCAATTGCCAGGGTTGCACATTTTTCCAAATACCAAAAACACAAAAAGAAAAAAAAAGAAAAAGGAGCTTGAAGGGAACATGTAAACTCCAAGAGTATTCAAGAATTTCATTGAATTAGCAAGGAGAAATTCTTGGTTACTCTTGAAGAATAATTTCCTCTAATTAGTGAGATTAACTTCATCATCACTAGTGCACTCCTTATTAAAATTGTCATCTTCAAAGCCATTATTAAGAGAAGGGTGAGGAGAATGGCCATTACCAAATGACCTAATATGATCTTTAAGAGACCTCTTATGCTTAAAATCAGATCCACAAATGCAATACCAAAGTTTACCACAATTCTTCTCATGTGTCCTCCAATCTCCTTTCACTGCAAATGTCTTCCCACATTTCCTGCAACTAAATGCTTTGGTTCCATGTTTCCTCTTGTAGTGTGTTTGAAGGGTTCGAAAATCCTTCAATGGCTTTGCTCGTGGATGGTTGATGTTGTTCTTACAGCCTTGAGCACAACAGTAACATGGAAGCCTCAGCATTGCTGCTGGCTGTGTTCCTCTAAGTGATTCCGGTCCTTTCCTATATTCAGAACCATGCCCCCACATGTGCATCTGTAAATATAATCAGTAGCGGAGCTAGGAATTTTACTAATTGTTTCCAAAATATAAAAAGTAAACGTATGAAAAAGTTAAGTGGATTCAACATATAATATATATGCGTCAAAATAAATTTTTAATCTAGTTAATACATGGTGTAATCTTCCTACGAAAGAGTAACACTCCTTAGATTAAGGTAGCTCCCCCACAAAACATAATACATTAATTTCCGCACAGGATCAATGTAAATTATTTATTTACGCTACAATGTAATTTAAATTGTTCAAGTCGGTTGTCTGTCTTATGTTTCAAGTAGTTATGATGCAAAAAGATGAACGAAGAAAGATATGGGACAGCAGATGCATTTCCTTTGATTTTTTTGATCGGTTTTCGGATACTCTTTTTTTTTTTTGCGTCTAAACAGAGTTTAGTCATTAAATTACAATTCCACCTAGTGTAAAGGTTCCTTAATTTGGAAAAGTGCTACTGTGCGAACTTGGGAAATTCTCTTTTTTAGGGTTGCGTTTAGTTGTTTGTCGAATCCTACTATCAAATAACAGTAATGCCCAATGCTTCACCTTGATCAAGAGATATTTAACCATTATTGTAAAACTTGGCGGAGTAGGAAGTATGAATAATCATATGGTTTATAATGTCTAGTATTTTTGCTACAAATTAAAAGTTGCGGACTGTAAATGAGAATTTTCTTGGAGAAATTATGAAAAGGTATTATGGAATGAAGTTATACGGACATATTAAAGAAGAAGGAGAAGAAAATGATTAAAAATCAATCTGATTGCTGCGCGAGTAAGCAATTATCAGCGGTGTATTTCAGATATTTATTTATATTGATTAACCGAAATAAGATGAATAAAATTTAAGCACAGAGAAATGTTTGAAATATATATTTAAGAATATGCCGGTGATAAAACTCGATGCATGAAGTGAAGATTGAAATAATCATCACTTAATTCATCATACTAAAACCAAAATAAAGAAAAGTTATTAACTTTCTCATGAGTATGTAAATTCATTGTTTGTTGTTTTTATCATGGAAGTTGTGATTAATTAAAACAATTAGTAAGAAAATTAGACACGAAATGGAGATCCAGAGTCAATATTGAGTTCAGTATTAGCGTAATCTTATTATTCATGAGTTTAGTTATTCGACTAAAAAGTAATGAGTTTAGTTAAATTTAAAAAATTCATTTTAAATCTGCCTTTACGGAAAGGAAAAAAAAAGAGACGAGATATCAAACAAAAATTCAGAAGAAAGAAAAAGTTCATGACAAACCTGCATGTTGTTGTACCTATTGAAGGTCTTGTTACATATATTACAAGCAAACTGCATGGGACCAACAAGAATTTGAGCTGGTGTTGGTATCCAAAACCTACTCTCACTGTTGAATTTGCAACCCTTAATGTTACTGCTAATTTTCTCTCTATTTTCTTCTTCCTGTTTGAAGCTAAAAGGCTTTGTTTCAACATCACAACTATCAGGAAGCCCTATATGCAAAGAAACTGTAACTTTCTCCATCTTTTCTTCCTTCACTTCACACCACGCCTTCTCTCTTTCTCCAATATCTTCCTCCTTCCTCTCCGTTTTCGGGTCGGTTAATTTGTTAAGAAGAGGTAAACATTGAATTGCTTGATTAATGTTCATATCTTGAACTTCTTGTGGATTATAAAGGAGAGGAAGTTTCAAGAAAGTCATGGGATTTTCTGGCTCATGTTGGATTAGTAGTCTTGGTTGAGTGAGGGTGGATGAAGAAGAAGAAGAGGATGAATTAGAAGGAGAGGGAGATGAAGAAGAAGAATTAGATGATGGTTTTAACCACTCAATGAAGTTTGGAGCTTGAAAGCAAAGATCCATGTCTTGAACAATATGGGAGTAATTGTTCCTAATCACCATTTTGGAGAGAGAATTAATGAACTCTCTCTCTCTCTTCAATTCAAGAGTTCCTTCTCTTAGATGGTTATATTGGCTTTTTATTTGGACTTTTTATGTGGGAAAAGCTCCACTTAAGGTTGATTTATGAAAAGTGGTTTGGTTTGTCTTTTAAGAACTTTTTGTTTTCCTCACTTTAGTTTCTTCATTCATGAGGTTTTGGTCTCACATAGAGACGGGGGTTGTGGATTAGTGGTGGGGGTAGATAATGACATACAAATATGTGGCTCACTATTGAAGGAGAATCCTATAATAGTTAGTAGGATTTTCTATTTTATATCAGCAGTATATTTATAATTTGCAAGTATCAGTTATTTTGTCTTATTCGTAGTGTTACTAATCTCTCTTTTAATAATTGCCTATATTTATCTTTTAGATGAAACGATAGAAAAAAATATGTAAACTCTAATAGTAATAGTACGTAGAATTGACAATATTACGTCATAGTTGGTTTATTTTTTACTTCGCATACTTGTTTTTTCAGTATACTTGTATTTTGGGAAAAGTTATATGCCGGTAGACTTTACTCATATGTAGAAAATTAATGATGTTGTATGTATAACCCAAAATTTAGTTCTAGATTTTATACGATTAGATTTGTAGAGAAGAGGGTTAATCCAAGTCAATATTAATGTCCAAGTTGCAGATCTAGTGTTTTTATAAATAATATTAATCGTGTGTTGTTAGATAAGAATGTCTTAGAGTAATAATGAAGCAATAATGACTTAAGAAAGTGAAAAATAGCAATAAATGACAATAAATGATATTTAAGTAATAAATGGAACAAAGTTCACCCAAAAAGGGTGAGATTTTCCACTGAACTTTCTGACAATGATGGATGATGATAAGCGATTGAATATTCCAGTTCTTCTTGGATGGGGAGAGAAAGAGAGAGGAAAAGAAGTATAAAGGTAAAACTTTGTATGTATTCAATAAAGAGAGAATCTTCACAAAGAATGTCAATGTTCTTCTTTACAAGAATGTTCGATTCTGTTTCTAGAACTACATCTCTTGCTATTTATAAGGATACATGGTTCAAAAACCCTATATAGTATAACTAAAAGGAATATTCGCTAGAATAATCTCTAGGGATTCTTAAACTAGTCGTTACTGTGCGCCAAGGACGGATGCTCGCCCTCGTCTTCGTCTTCTGTTAAACCACCTCAATCTTGATGACAATGTGCCTTCTTCATATGACCTCGACCTTTTCGGGTCAGGTTGATACGTCATAACGTCGACACGTCATATCCTTCAAAGGCTTTATCTCCGTTGACAAGGTCAAATGCATGACATGATGTTTTTCGCCCATACAATTAGTCCCTCCGCTTGTCGAGGTCGTTCTCGTAGGAGGACTTTATATGTGGATAATAGTGGTCGTGATTGTCATAAGAGTCAGGTGACGTGGATCTCTGAGAGTCACATATTTCGAACTTTCAATCTTCCCGGGTGAACTCTACTAGAAAATTGACATGGATAGGATGTGACGTCATGACGTTATTCGTCATGATGACGCCTGTTCTAATACGTCGCGCAACCTTTGGATTGGTTCTACCGTTTCGATTTCGGCTACCATTATGATGAGCCGCTTTGATTTCGAGGTTCCTCTTCTATAAAGAGAGGGATGATCCCCATTTTTTGAGTTATAGTGTCATTGCTGCTATTAGAATCGCCTTTGCTTTATTTGAGTTTTCTTCTCTAGCTCATCATTCTCTAACTTCCCCTCCCATATTTTCAACTCTGTTCATCCTTAACATTGTTCAAACTTTACAATCATGTATGACTTGTCTTCTGATACTCGTGGTGGAGGGGTTTCTGGTGTGAATCAGGATATTCTGTCCACCTCATTGGTTGTTATGGACTCCGTTAGCGTAAGAGACGCTATCTCTACCATCGAAGAGAAGTCACTTCCATCAGAGAAAGAAATTATTCCCCGCAACCCCGACGCGAAACCAAATTTACTACGACAGCCGGAGCCGGTGGCCGAGGTTTTCTGGCCTCTATGACGACCAAATATTTAGCAGAATTCAGGGCTAAATATGGCCTTCCTAATAATGTGGAGGTCGTACCCGCCGGTGATGATGAAGTGACCACTCACTGCCTAGGGTATTGTGCTCTCTTTGCCTACCCTTTCACTGTAGGCTATTCGTTTCCCCTTTCCCATTTGGTGGAGGAATTTTGCCGTTATTATCATGTGTCTGCTGATCGGCTCGCCCCCTTGTTCTACAAAGTGATCAAGATGATTTTGAAATTTGCCGAGTTAATTGATGTCGAGGTCACCTTGCGGCACTTAGTACACCTGTTTATGCCCAACTTCTACCGAGGCACAATGTTGAACATTCGGCATTGAGAAAATAAGTCTCTGGTTGTTAGGATGGATGACAAGGGAAGTCGGCAATTTTGGCTTGACTTCTTTTTTGTCAAGACTGAGGATGTTGTGGTCAACGTCACAGATTTTTCTGAAGCTTGGAACCGTACTCGTAAGTATTAATACTCACCTTTGCCCTTTTATGTCATCGT
This sequence comes from Nicotiana paniculata, assembly GCA_005239505.1. Taxonomy (NCBI): domain Eukaryota; kingdom Viridiplantae; phylum Streptophyta; class Magnoliopsida; order Solanales; family Solanaceae; genus Nicotiana; species Nicotiana paniculata. The sequence continues at coordinate 9,536 of MDKI01011241.1, forward strand.
GTTATGGTCGAGCTCATGAGCTAATCTTCCTCGTTTTGCAGCTACTAGTCGACCTATTTAGTAGGTGGCACACCTTGCTGATTGGGTTAGGTAGTTCCTTCCCTGTACTGTAAGGATTCAAGATTGGTCGAGCTTGTGGAAGAAGTTCAAATCGGTCCTCCCTCCAAAAGGTAATGTCGTCCTTTAGAGGACGTTATGTTTTTACTCGCCTACTTTATCATGCTTATCTTATTTACACTTCTTATAGGTTCTGTCAAGGAGGTTGAAAAAAGAAACATGGCATCGACACCTTCCATTAGGAGAAGGAGGGTTGCTGCTTCCTCTACCCCCTCCTCCGTCTTGACTATTGCGCCCGATCCTCCCTTGATTCCATCCTATGTTAAGGACGGGGAGGTCTCCTCGCATAATGCAGACTTGAGGCCCCGTAAAAAGAAGGTCGTGTACGTAGGAGCAGGTGTCCCCACAACACTCGACTTATTTGAGGAGGAGATCGTGGTGCAAGAACCGCGACGATATTCATCGAAGGGGCGTTGAGGCAACCTCTAAAGCGCCTTGTTTGGAAAAAGCCGGGGTTGTTGCTCATTTGCGATCTGAAGAGGAAGAGGTCACTGTGAATGCGTGTGATGTCTTGGGCACGGGGAGGCCTCATCTTTTGAACCAACTCGGGAGGCTTCTTCTGCTGATAAGGGAAAAAACAAGATGCCCGTTGAGAAGGATGATGTGCGAGATGAACTCGTCGGTGATGAGTCCGACTCCTACCTCGACCCTAAAGATTACGAAATGATCAATAGTGGGACAACTCAGGCCGAAGTTAGGGTAGAAGGGGGATCAATGACCATCACGATTCCAGCGAATCATGATCTTCTTAAGGATACCGAGGACGTGATTCACGCCTTCGATTCCTTCTTCTCTGACGCCGAGCATAAGACTCTCAGGGAGTTGAACAACAATACCTGTTCAAGAGCATCGACGGTCTCGCTCTCAGAGTAAATTTCTTCCTTCCTTTCCCACTCTCTTATTTGCTTTGTTTTTCTATCAAGTCTTACTTTTACTTATTTCCTTTGTTTATGTTTGCAGACGGTTATCCTAGAGCTCGAGAGCGTGCAAAGAGAGAAGAAGCGAAAAGAGATATATCGTAAGTTACAGAAGAAATATGAGGAGTTACGTGAGAGGTATAAGGAGGCCAAGAGGCGGCTTTGTGAAGGGGGCGATGTGCCTGCCCTGAGGGAGAGCCTGAGAAGGTAAGACAAAGAGTTGGTTGCGTGTGTGGAGAGACTCTACTATCTCGAGGGGTGTTGAAGATAAAGGAGGAGGATCTCGAGTTGAACAGGGGCATAGAGGCCCAGTGTTGTGACCTTCATAGACAGGTTGATCAACTGCAAAGTCACTTGAATGAGTGCCAGTTCGAGATGGACGAACTCAGGGGAGAGGTCACTAGCAAGCAACAACTACTCAAGGAGGTGGTGTCCTCCCGAATGGAGACTCGGAAAAGGGTCGCTCTTTTAGAGTTGGCGAAAAGAAACCTTCACACCAATCGGGACAACATCCAGCCGACGACTGAAGCTAAGGAGGCCAGGCTTGAGGAGAGGATTGGTGAATTGGAGAGGGAGAAATCCGAGCTACTTAAGCGAGTTTCTGCTATTGAGGGAGAGAATTCCAGATTTCTTAAATGACCCTCTACTTCTCATGACTCTGAGTTTCCCTCCATTCCTCGAGAGAAGTACGAGAAATGGATCCATGCCGAAGCTCGAGTAAAGGTAGTTTGAGAGTTGGGTTGGACGGTCTCCGTCTTTGAGATGTCCCTGGAGTCGGCCCGAGTTAAGACTCACAAAGCTCGGTTGTCCTGTGGCTATAATCCTGCCACACCTCAGCCTGATGCCGAGGACGATGATGAAGGAGGCTTTGACTAGCTAGAAGATAATGCTTGGTGTGAATCTGCCTACGACCGAAGCGGGGACGAAGAGGGAGATGGAGGTTAGTATGGTGAAGGTCATTAGAAGATCTACCCTTATTTTTTTATCTCTCGTACTCTGTATCTTTTCTTTATACTTTTGTTGGTTTCTTTGTGCTCCTTTGTATATACTCTTTGTATAAATATTAGAAGTCGGTTTTTGTTTTGCACGCACCTTACTTATTTTTGCATATCTCATTTATATACTCATGTGTTTTGCTTCCTTCCTTCATTGTTATCCTCTGGGTTAGGATGGTCGTGGGATTGAGTGGCCATATTTCTAGTTGAGATGTGTCCAAAGGCCAATATGTGTTATTTGAGCTGGTCGAAAATAACGTTTTGTTGGGTCATGGCCAAGGGCCGATAGGTGTTGTTCGAGCTGGTCGAAAATACCTTTTTGTTGAGTTGTGACCAAGGTTCGATAAGTGTTTGTTTGAGCTGGTCAAACTTACCTTTTAAGTTAAGTCGTGGCCAAGGGTCGATAGGTGTTGTTCGAGTTAGTCGTACACACCTTTTCGTTGAGTCATGGACAAGGGACGATAGGTGTTGTTCAAGTTGATCGAACATACCTTTTCGTTGAGTAATGGCCAGGGGACGATAGGTATTGTTCGAGCTGGTCGAACTTACCCTTTTGTTGTGATGTGGCCAAAAGCCAATAACTGTTGTTCTAGCTGGCCGAACGTACCTTTTCGTTGTGACATGGCCAAGGGCCGATAGGTGTTGTTCGAGCTAGTCGAACATACCTTTTTGTTATGATGTGGCCAAGGGCTGGTAGGTATTGTTCGAGCTGGTCGAATGTACCTTTTCATTGTGACGTGGACAAGGGTCAATAGGTGTTGTTCGAGCTGGTCGAACATACCTTTTTAGGAGAGCAGTTTCCATGAATGAGTATCTCATTTATTTCAACATCATCGCACATATTACATCATTTCTCCTTGTGGCATTTTTGGAGAAAATTACATGTTTTGGGTGCTGGCCGGCGCTCCAGTCCCAAACCCAGTATATATAGTCCCTTCATTGTTCGACTTGGAGATTTTTGAGGAGTCGAGCAATGAAAATGTGTCTGTTCTCGCATACTCCAAATCTAATGTCCCGTTCGTCTCCTTGTTAAAAACCTCCTTGAGAAAACCATCTTGGGGCAAACTCAAGTGAGGGAAAAAGAGTGCGACTTATGGGGCACTTCGTATTTCTCATAAGTTGAAGTATTTGAGGTGGATGATGTTCCAGTTTTTTGATAAGAGCTTTCCTTCCAATGTCTCTAGTTAGAATGAAACCTTGTCTTCTTTGCCTATGATTTTGTACGGTCCGTCCCGGTTGGCTCCTAATTTTCCTTCTTTGGGATCTCTTCCTGCTTGTGTCTTGGCTTTGAGCACATAGTCCCTAATCTTGAGTAACCGTATCTTGACCTTTTTTTGTTGTAGCATTCTGCTTGCTGTTTTTGTGCGACCATTCTTATTACGCCATGTCTCTTCGCTCCTCGATCTCGTCGAGGTCCTCTTTTCTATTCTCTTCATTCTCATTGTCGCTCTCGGTGTACCTTAGGCTGGGTTCTCTGACTTTAACTGGTATGACCTCTTCAGTCCCGTAGACTAGGGAGTAGGGTGTTTCTCATGTGCTCATTTTTTGGGTCGTCGTGTGCCCCTACAATACTCCTGGGGGTATTTGTGGCCACAGTCCCTTGGCCTCTTCGAGTCTCTTCTTCATGATATTTGAGATTGAATTGTTGGAGGACTTTGCTTGCCGGTTACCGACTGTGTGGTAAAGGGTTGAGAGTATCCTTGTAATGTGCCATTTTACCAAAAAATCGGCGGTTTTTCTTCCCGTGAACTGGGGTCCATTGTCGCAAATTATTTATTTAGGCAGGCCGAATCGGCAGACAATGTTTTTCCATATGAAAATGATTACCTCTTGCTCGCGAACTTGGGCGAATGCGCCTGCTTCCACCTATTTAGAGAAGTAGTCAGTCAAAACTAAAAGGAATTTAGCATTACCTCATCCTAGCGGAAACGGTCCCATGATGTCCATTCCTTACTTAATGAATGACCATGGATAAGTGGCAGAATGGAAGTGTTCGCCTGCTTGGTGGATCATCGGGGCGCACTTCTGGCGCTGCTCGCATTTCTTTGCGAATTCTAAGGCGTCTTTCTTCATAGTGGGCCAATAGTATCCCGCTCGTATGAGCTATGTGACTAGTGCCCGGTTGTTGGAATGACTGCCATAGTAGCCTTCATGGACTTCATCGAGAACACATTGGGTTGATTCGGTCCCATAAATTTTGCGAAGGGGCCGTCATACGTTCTCTTTTTACAAGTCATTGTAAAGGATACAGTACCTGGAAACTTGCATTCTATGCCCCGTAACTTTCTTTTTATCATTTGGGAGGGTTGATAAATGGGGATTTTGATCACTTATTAGCGCCTTTTAACTTTCGTTTTAGTCCAAAAGCATTTAATTTTGTTCCCAAAAACAGATGAAAATGTGTTTAATTGTAGGAATATTTCAAGATGAGCTCCCAAGATGAAATCCAACCCAAGAAGGAGTAATATGAACTCTAGGACAAAAACAGGTACAAAAACTCAGAAGTGCGGACCGCAGAATATCATCTGCGGCCGTAGGTTGTGAAGAAATTCCCATCAGAGAAATGTGCAAAGTGCGGTCCGCACATGATATGTGCGGCCGCGGAAGTTGGGTCAGAGCAAAAGTTTAGAGAACCTGCATCTCAAGTCCAACAAAAGTGCAGACCGCATAATTATTGTGCGACCGCAGAAGAAAAGGTACGTGGCCACAGTCACATTTGTGTGAATCGCAGAAGAGCAAGGTGAGACTGTAGACATTATTATGCAAACCACAGAAAGAGAGCAGTGCGACCGCAATTCAGAATTATTCGGCCGCAGATTTCCCGTTGGCCCAAGTGAAGGTTAGTTTTGAAGATTGACAAAGGAAGCTCAGAATTAACCAGGTCCATCCCTTGTGTACATAGACCTGGGAAAATTCGAGCATGTGGGATGCACGTGAAAGAGATAAACTTAACTTGGTATAATTGATATCTCTTGATCGAAAATGTTGCATAATTGATAAGGAGAAGGACTCCTTAATCAAAGAGAACACTATCCAAGATAAGAAAGGAGTTATGAGTTGAGATCAACTAGAACTCTTCCACCAAGGAAGAGTAGCATTAGAATTCTAGTTGTTTTCTATTCTACTAACTCTATATATTGCAGTATGTTCTCACTTTACAGGTAATTTCCACAAACGCAGAAGTTAAACATGAATTGAGAGCTTGCTATTTTGCAAGCAATTTGTGTGTGATTCAAGTGTGCAAACCTGAAGCCACATGAACTAAATAGAAGAACCGGTTCCGAGTGTCTATATTTTATTCTAGTTCAATTGTGGTAGGTGTTTTCATATTTTACCTTTCAGATTTATCTAGAGACAATTGTAATAGGTACTCAGAGTATTCAAGTTAGAGTTAACTTGAAGTTGTCGCAACAGTTAGAGGTTGTTTGCTACAAGGGATTAAAGTTAGTCCTAGGTTTACAAAAGTGTTTTTGTAAATGCAGTTTTTGGCTCAGTGATTTAGTGGAGAGTTTGGGAAAATCTTACTCGAAAGTAGGTCGTGGTTTTTTCACCTTTTAAGCCAGGTGTTTTCCACGTAAAATACTTGTGTTCTTTACTTCTGCTTTTACTATTTCTCCAATAGTAGGTTAAGGACACTTAGAAGAATCAGGTCTTTCCATAATCAATTTAAGCGAAAAATTGGACACCACACAAATCACCCCCTCTTTTGTGGTATTGAAGTTAAAACAAAATTTCCAATCCTGTCAAGCTGAGGAAAAGTGCGGACTTCACATGGAATTGTGCTGCCTCAGAACCTCTGAAAGGGCATTTTTGTCCGAAAACTCCAGCTCTGTATAAATAGAAGAGTTTCACTTTTTAGGTCAATTTTTGACACCAGCTACTACAGTAGACGATCTCTTTTACTCTTTTTAGTAGTTTTTGCTATTTTGAGCTTTTTGAACATTAATTTCATCATTTTAATTATCAATATGGGTTTAATTATCATTTATTCTTCTTTTTCTTCCAATTTAAACGTGGGTAGATAAATTTCTACTAGGGTTGTGACCCAACCGTAGTGTGTAAACTTAATGGCTGTTCGATTTATTGCTTGTTTATGGTTGGGTGTTTATTATCTAGCCTTGTTCTTGCTTTTATTTGAAGAATTAATGGTTGCAAACATTAGTTCATGCCTGTTTGACTTGGTCTCTACTTCAGAAAGAGAGACTTAGTCTAGGAAAACTTGGCTAGCAAGAAATTGGGTCAATCGGGAGATTGATAGGCCCAATTAAATGGTTGAACCTAGAGATAGTAAAACCCGACTTGAGCTTCTATAAACCGTTTTGTTCAATACCCATTTGGACTTGAGAAAGCCAAATTGGGAAAACTCACTCTCTGACCGAGAGACATTGAGTGGGTACTTAAGTGTTGATAGCTATAATACACCCCGACCAATAAAACAAGCTTTAAAGTTTACAACCCATTAGGCAAACACCTAGGTGAAGGTCATAGCCCTAGGCCTTTTATATCATTTGAAAAACAACAAAAACAATTTCCTAGTTTCATTCTTTAAATTGCAATCTGTTCAATCATCTGCCACACTCCACCCACATTTGTGATCATTTTGGTTGCACTCTTTCATATCTGGTATGCTTAATTTCTCTTAGAATTTTTCAACTTTTAGTTTAATTTATAATTTGTTAGGTAGTTTTAGGCTATTTGTCAATAGATCTCAAACTCAATACCATGTGGGGGTTAATTTGTAATGGGTCAACTACTAATTACTTTATGGAGACTGGGTAAACTGATTTGCATGCCTACTTGTTAATACCATGTAAATTTTCGGAAAAAACGTGAAAAATATTAGAAGTCTGATCGATTTGATTTTGAAATTTGTAGTTGCACAAGAAATTGTACGGTCCACAGAAGTTGTAATCTAGGGTCTTTGGTCAAGTCAATTCTGCGGCCGCACTTGAAATTGTACAGACCACAAAAATTCAATCGCGACCGCAGTAAAGTGTGTGTGGCCGCAGATCAGGCCAATATTAATCATCAGAGAATTTGCACTTTTGAAAAGTCTTATGTGCGACCGAAATGAGAAACGTGCGGACCGCACTTCAATCCTGCGGCCGCACTTTCAAATTGTGCGGTCCGCACAACCTTGTCTACGGCTACACTTCCCCACCATGCACTGATGTTATACACTATTATATACTGTCTGTGTGCAAGTTAACCATGACTAACTACTGCTGTTTCTTGTTACAGAAAATGGTCAGATCTTGAGGTCGTGGTGATACATCAAAGGGGAGGGGTGAACCTTCCAGAGGTAGAGGAAAAAACACTTTACCCCTTGCCCTCCAAAGGGTAATCAGCAAGAAAGCCACAACAGGCCGAGGAAAACAGCCCGAGCCCTCGAATCTAGTTTATATGCCCCATATCGGGAATCATCAGAGGGAAACTCAGTTCAAGAGCAACCTGTTGTTCAATCGTAGCCACAACAGCCATAGGGAAGGTACTAACTTAGAGACGAGCCTTACTTCTCACATACCACTTCTAATGGTTTGGAGAGTGCAAGTCAGGCTTTATAGCCCTCTGCTACACCTTTCCCTGAGTCACTGCTGTTGATGAAAATCCAGACAATGGATGAGAGGGTGATACTACAGTTTCCAGCCTTGAGAGGTCGAAGAAGAAAGAGGTCTGGGAGGACCGTTTTGTGCGTCTAGCTGCCTTCACCAGTTTCCCTGGGTGGTGGCCGGTGAGATTTCTCACTCTCGAGCGAAAGTTCCTACTTCAAGACCTTGACAAATATAATCTAGAAGTGTTGGGGAAGTTTAGAGAGAGGAAAAGGTGGATGTGTTTCACCTAGTCAATTGTGATGCCAAGGAATATTTGTTCCAGGAGTTCTATGCCAACGTGGCACATTTCAAGAAAGGGACCAAAGTTAAAAAAGTGAGAAATCTGAAGGCGGTTCGACCAACACACACTGAACTCCTACTTGGGGTTTGAGGACGTTGATCCAGTGCATTACTTGGAGAACTGGTGATGGGTAATGCAGCTCGCCCATGGCTAGCTGATATTCTTGCGGTCCCGGGGCCACCACCACATCCTCCCCCTCTTAAGAAAATTGTTCGTCCTCGAACGAGTGTAGAAACATACCTGAAGCTGTGAAAAGATTAGGGTACTGACTCCGCATATCCTGCTCGGTCTCCCAAGTTGCCTCCTCGACTGGCTGACCCCTCCACTGAACCTTAACTGAGGAAATATTCTTCGATATGAGCTTTCTGACCTGCCTGTCCCATATAGCCACAAGCTCCTCAACATATGATAGATCCTTGTCCAACTTGACCGAGCTGAAATCCAAAACATGAGTTGGGTCACCGTGATACTTCTGGAGCATGGAGACGTGGAACACCGGATGAACCCCTGCTAGGCTGGGAGGAAGGGCTAGCTCATAAGCAACCTCCCCAACACCTCGCAACACCTCAAAAGGGCCAATAAATCTCGGACTCAGCTTGCCTTTCTTCCCGAACCTCATGACGCCCTTCATAGGCGATACCCGAAGCAAAACTCGATCACCAACCATCAATGCCAAGTCACGAACCTACCGGTCCGCATAACTCTTCTGCCTGGACTGAGCTATGCGAAGTCTCTCCTGAATCACCTTCACCTTGTTCAGGGCATCATGAACTAAGTCTGTACCCAACAATCGGGCCTCGCCCGGCTCAAACCATCCCACGGGAGACCTTCACCGCCTACCATACAAAGCCTCATACAGTGCCATCTGAATGCTGGACTGGTAGCTGTTGTTATAAGCAAACTCTGCAAAGGGAAAATACCGATCCCATGACCCTCCAAAATCTATCACACATGCACAGAGCATATCCTCGAGAATATGAATCGTGTGCTCAGACTGCCTGTCTGTGTGAGGGTGGAAAGGTGTACTCAACTCTACCCTGGTGCCTAACTCGTGCTGGACGGCTCTCCAGAGCCGTGAAGTGAACTGTGTACCTCTGTCTGAAATGATAGATACTGGGATACTGTGGAGGCGAACCATCTCTCTGATATAAATCTCAGCCAACCTCTCATATGAATATGTAGTCAGCACTGGAATGAAATGGGCTGATTTGGTCAGCCGATCCATAATCACCCAAATAGCATCATGCTTCCTCAAAGTCCGAGGAAGTCCAACCACAAAATCCATGGTGACCCGCTCCCACTTCCACTCTGGAAGCTCAATCTGCTGAAGTAACCCTCCCGGTCTCTGATGCTCACATTTGACTTGCTGACAGTTGAGACACTTGGCTACAAACTCCACTATATCCTTCTTCATCCTTCGCCACCAATAGTGTTGTCTCAGATCCTGGTAAATCTCCGCGGTACCCGGATGAATGGAATACCGCGAACAATGGCTCTCCTCAAGAATCAACTCCCGAAGCCCATCCACATTGGGCACACAGATCCGACCCTGAATCCTCATCATACCATCATCTCCTATAGTCACATCCCTGGCATCACCCCGCCGGACTCTATCCTGAAGAACCAAAATGCGGGGATCATCATACTGGCGCTCTCTAATATGGTCATCAAGGGAAGATCGAGCAACCACACAATCTAATACCCGGCAACACTCAGAAAGATTCAATCTCACGAACTGACTGGCTAAGTACTGCACATCTAAGGCTAGAGGCCTCTCAGCTGCATGAAGGTATCCAAACTCCCCAAACTCTCCGCCCGACGACTCAAGGCGTCGGCCACCACATTGGCCTTCCCCGGGTGGTATAATATAGTGATGTCACAGTCCTTTAGCAACTCCAACCACCTACGCTGGTGAAAATTTAGATCCTTCTGCCTGAATATGTGCTGCAAACTTCGATGATCCATGAATATCTCACAGGGAACACCATATAAATAATGACGCCATATCTTCAGGGCGTGAACAATCGCTTCCAACTCGAGATCATGAACATGGTAATTTTTCTCATGCACCTTCAACTGCCTGAACGCGTAGGCAATCACCCTACCGTCCTGCTTTAACACCGTCCCAGGCCAATCCTCGAAGAATCACAATAGACTGTATAGGACCCGGAACCGGTAGGCAATACCAATACATGAGCTGTAGTCAGAGCTGTCTTGAGCTTCTGAAAGATGTCCTCACACTCCTCAGTCCATATAAAAGATGCACCCTTCTAGGTCAGTCTGGTCATAGGCGGTGAAATGGATGAAAATCCCTCTACAAAACGGTGATATACCCAGCCAAACCGAGGAAAGTGCGGATCTCAGTAGCTGAGGACGGTCCGGGCCAACTCTGTACCGCCTCCACCTTCTTCGGATCTACCTTGATCCCATCCAAAGACACCACATGGCCTAGGAATGCCACAAAATCAAGCCAAAATTCACACTTAGAAAACTTGGCATACAACTTCCTCTCCCTCAATGCCTGAAGCACGGTCCTCAGGTGCTGCTCATGGTCCTCCTGGGACCGCGAATATACCAGAATGTCATCAATGAACACAATGATGAAAGTATCAAGATAAGGCCAAAATATGATGTGCATCAGGTGCATGAAAGCTGCTGGGGAATTGGTCAACCCAAATGACATAACAAGGAACTCATAGTGGCCATATCTGGTCCTAAAGGCAGTCTTCGGGATATCCGGCTCCCGAATATTCAACTGATGATAACCCGAACGCAGATCAATTTTTGAGAACACCCTAGCACCCTGTAACTGGTCAAATAGATCATCAATGCGAGGTAATGGGTACCCGTTCTTCACTGTCACCTTATTCAACTGCCGGTAGTCAATACACATACGCATCGAGCCATCATTTTTCTTCACAAATAACACCGGAGCGCCCCAAGGTGATACACTGGGCCTGATGAATACCTTTTCAAGCAAATCCTGTAACTGATCCTTCAACTCCTTCAACTTAGGAGGAGCCATGCGATAGGGAGGAATGGAAATGGGCTGAGTGCCTGGCAACAAGTCAATGCCAAAATCAATGTCTCTATCGGACGACATACCCGGAAGATCAGTTGGAAATACATCAGAATAGTCCCTGACAACTGGAACTGACTCAACTGTAGGGGTCTCAGCACTAACATCTCTCATATAAGCCAAATATGCATTACACCCCTTTTCAACCATCCGCTGATCCTTAAGAAAAGAAATGACTCGGCGGGGAGTATACTCTAAGGAACCTCTCCACTCTAACCTCGGTAATCCTGGCATAGCAAACGTCACCGTCTTGGCGTGACAATCAAGAATAGCATAGTAGAGAGACAACCAGTCCATACCCAATATAACATCGAAATCTATCATACTTAGTAGTAGTAAATCATCCCTGGTCTCAAAACCACTGATAGCAATCAAACATGACCGATATACGCGGTCCATAACAAGAGAATCTCCCACCGGAGTAGAAACATAAACATGGGAACTCAAAGAATCCCGAGATATCCCCAGATGTGAAGCAAAATAAGAAGACACATATGAATATGTAGAGCCTGGGTCAAATAATACCGATGCATCCCTGTGACAACGGGAACAATACCTGTGATGACTGAATCTGAAGCAATGGCCTCGGATCGGGCCAAAAGAGCATAGTACCTGGCCTGGACTCCCCCTCTCGTGCGACCTCGAGCTCCCTGACCGCCACCTCGAGCTGCCTGAGGTGGTGGGGTAGCAGCTGGGGCTGGAAGAATAGCTGGGAGACCTGGTGGAAGACGTGGGGCCTGATAAGTCTAAGGTGGTGCACCCTGATAAGCCTGAGGTGATGCACCCCTCCTCGCTCTGGGGAAATATCTGATCATATGACGAGGGTCACCACACTCAAAGCAACCCCTCGGAGGACGTGGCGGCCGCTGCTGACTCTAAACTAGCCTGCTGGACTGGCCCATGATAGCACCTCGAGAAGGAGGCACCTGAGATACTGGTGGTACATAATAAGTTTCCTGAGGTCTAGGAGGAGCTGGAATACCACCGGCTGCTGGGAGAGCTGAATGAACGGGGCGGCTCACAAAACCCCTACCATAACGTGCTGGTGGTGCGCGGGCTCCTGAAAAATGACCAGTCTCTCGAGACCTCTTGCCTCTCTCTCCTCCCTGTCCCAGGCTAACATAGTCTTAATCCTCCGGGAAATACTCACGGCCTGCTGATAAGTAATATCGGTCTCCAGCTCTCTGGCCATGCTGGTCCGAATACTGGGGTAGAGTCCCTCAATAAAACGTCGAACCCTCTCTCTGACAGTGACAACCAAAGCTGGTGCATGGCGAGCCAAATCATTGTAATAGACTGCATACTCTGACACAGTCATGGTACCCTGGCTTAGCTGCTCAAACTCCACACGCCAGGCATCCCTGAAGCTCTGAGGTACAAGCTCAAGTAAGAACATCTCGGAGAACTGAGCCCAAGTAAGTGAAGCTGCCTCGTTCGGACTACTAAGCTCAAAAGCACGCCACCACTGATAAGCTTCTCCCCTCAGCTAGAAAGTAGTGAAAAAAACCCCACTCATCTCCACAATACCCATAGTGCAGAGAATGCGATGACACCCCTCGAGAAAACCCAGGGCATCATCCAAAGCTAGTCCGCTGAACTCAGGTGGGTGGTACTTCTTGTACCTTCCAAGTCGGAGCTGCTCTGCCTCAGGAACATCTATCCTACTCTCATGCTGAGCTGGAGCTACTGGGGGCATAGGAATATACTCTGTAACCTTCCAAATATGAACCCTCTACTCAGAAGTACGGGTTGCGGGAGTCTGTGTCCCTCCCCCGGCCAGGGATGTAGCTGGAGCTATCGGGAGTAGTCCCGCCTGAGACAGAGTACTGAAGGCACTCAAGAACTGGACCAATATCTCCTGGAGGTCTAGAGTAACAATAGGGACCTCCTGTGCCCCTCCAACTGTAGCTGCTGAGGGATCCTCTGGCTTTGCTCTAGCCGGTGCTCGGGCTGCACTACGTGCTCGTCCTCTTCCCCGGCCCCTGCCTCTAGTGGCTCTGACTGGGGGCTCGGGCGCCTGGTCATCTGTATGTCTGGTACGAGTACGAACCATATGCAAGCAATAATAGAATAGAGTTTTAGAATTTGATGAAAGTAACTAGCTCGATAAGGAATTTTAGCAACAATGACCCGTGTACGCACTCGTCACTCACGTACACGGAGTTCACGCAACAAAATCAGTATAAAAATGCCTAAGGGGAAGTCCCAACCACAGAATTAGGCAAGCCACTTACCTTGACTGCGCTAATCAACTCTATACCACGAGTATTCGAATCCGGGTGGCCCAAATCTATTTAAATCGATTGCATAATGTAAATATCACTTCAAGGGAACAAAATAGCTAATTATTTCTAAGCTAATACGCGAAATTAGGAAATTCGCCCAAAAAGTCCCCCGGGCCCACGTTTCTGAATCGGGTAAAATTTATATTTCCCGAACACCCATTCGCTCATGAACCCACTCAAACAAGAATCAACAAAATCCGAAGTCTAAATCTCCCTAAATCCTCAGATTTCTACTTGGAGAAGTTTCATCCCAATTTCATGGGTTTTCATCCAATTTCATTGATTAGATTGAGAAAATTGATAGAGATTATTGATATACAAATGGATTAAGGTTAGAAAACGTTACCTATGATTCTCCTCTTCAAATTCCACTGAAAATATCCAAATCCCGAGCTCTCAATCGATTTTGGAGTTATGAATTTCAAACCCTCGGATTTTGATATAACCACCCCAGGTATTTCGCACATGCAACACTGGGATCGCACCTTGCGGAAACACAATCGCAGGTGCGGAAACTCATTAAAAGACCTGGGGTCGCACCTGTGATGGCTGGGTCGCAGGTGCGGCTCCACACCTGCGGATACTCTTCCGCGCCTGCGAGTCAGGCCAACCTAAGCTAATTTTGCACCTGCGTGCACCCCTTCGCACCTGCGTGTCTGCACCTGCGGAAATACCATCGCAGGTGCGAGACACCAGAACCAGAATGGTTCGGCTGCTCTTAAAGTCCCAAAATCACCCGTTGGGCATCCGAACAAGCCCGAGGCCCCCGGGACGTCAACCAAACCTACCGACTGACCCTAATACCTTGATCAAACTTGGTCGAGCCTTAAAAACTCATCTCATAACCTCAAAATCATCAATTATGCATAGATTCAAGCCTAAGAACTTATGAAATTTCTAGAATTCACATCCGATGCCGAAACACGCCAAAACTCATCCGAATGACCTCAAATTTTGCACACAGATCACAATTGGCATTACGGACCTGCTATCGCTTTCAGAATTCCATTCTGAGTCCGATATCAAAATTTCACCTATCGGTTGAAATCGCCGAAATTCTAACTTTCGCCAATTCAAGTCTAAATCTACAACTGACCTCGAAAACACATTCCGAACACGCTCCTCACCCCGAAATCACCCAACGGAGCTAATGGAGTCGACATAATTCCATTTCGGATCCGTCTTCACACAGCTGTAACTACGGCCAGATTTCTAAAGCTAAATTCCACATTTATTGACTATGTGTCCAAAATCACCCCGGATTTCATCACTCAACGTTCCGACAAGTTCCAATAACATAAATAGACATGGGAGAAGCGGTTAATAGGGGATCAAAGAGCTAATTCCCAAAACGACCGACTTGGTCGTTACAGTCGCATCAATTAATAAATATATTTATATGTAAGAAGAACAAATTATTAAAAAAATAGAAATTTAAATCAAAATAAATTAAATATTTTCTTAAGGAAATAACTTGTAAAAGATGATTAAAATTTTAATTGATTTTAAATTTTATATATTAAGTCTTCTTACATGGTTCAAATAATACATATTCGATATATAAAACTGATTTGAAAATCCTAAATAGGTAAATATTAGGAAAATTAACCCATGAAACAATTATAGGTGTGAAAAAATTTAATAAAATATAATTAAACATCAAAGAAAATATTTTTGTATGGAAAGAAAAATAAAGGATCAAAATTGATCTTGCACGATAAATTTTTTCTTGTACGATATAAGCACAAAAATTTAAACAAATATATAATATTTCTATCCTTCATTGAACATAAACTTACTTTTTACTTTGTATATTCTCTTATTTTTTCTTAATATATTTTATCCTTATTTTTTTGATCTCAAACTCCTAAATATTATGCAATAATAAAAAAAATACTTGATTTTAAAGTCCTAAATATTGGGAAAGTAACTTAAATTACATATTTATCCAATGCGAAATTTATTTTTAAAAGGTAAAAAAGACGAATGACATTGTAGATGAGTGCAACTTCTATACTAATAAATCTATAATTGTAAAAATTAATTAATTTTGTCTTGAACTTCTAAAATGACAAATAATTTGAATTATCTATTTTTAAAAATTATGATAAATAATTTGAGACGGAGGAAGCATAAATTAATTCCCTTATATTAGTCATATATTGGCTTATTTTAACTCTAATTCCTCGTCTAGCTTTACGTTTAGAGTAATTAATAGTACTGGACAAAAACAATTAAATGGACTGTCACGATCCAAAATCCATTATGACTTGCTTGCAAAATTTGGTGTCATTCCGAGTAGTATAGGTCGGTTGGGCACATTGGTATCGAATTCAAGAACTTGAGGTTCTTAAGTTATGATTCTAAGGGTTTTGAGGTGTGATTTTGAGTTTTTGCGTGGTTTTGAGTGTTCCGAAGGCTCGAGCGAGTCCGTATTATAATTTGGGACTTGTTGGTATATTTGGACAGGGGCTCGGGTAGGCCCGGGTGCCTCTCGGGCACCAAAATAGGCCAAAAACCAGTTGAAACAGTTGCTGATGCACCTGATATGATGTGACCGCAGGTGCGGTTGCCCAGTCGCAGATGCGGGACTGCTCCTGCGGTCCCAGCCTCGCAGGTGCGACCCCAGGTGGGCTGCCCAGTTCTCGCAGGTGCGGGCCTTTTCCCGCAAGTGTGGATTCGCAGGTGCGGACTCCTGCCCGTAGGTGCGAGCCCAGGCTCCTTGCCCCTATTCCGCAGGTGCGAGTCCTTTCTCGCAGGCGCGAGACCGCAGGTGCAGTCATCGAGCCGCAGGTGCGGAAACCCCTGTAGGCAGTGAGGTCTTTAAATGCGGGAGTATCCCATTTTCACTCCATTTTCTTCAACCATAGACGATCTTGAGAGCTTGGAAAAGAGTCCCACGACCTAGCTACTAAAAGGTAAGTGAATTCTATCTTAAAGTTAGTTAATGCATGATTTCCTAGTTGAATTAATTACCTAGTTAGTGAAAAATCAAGGGTTTGAGTAGTATCCTAGGGCTTTAAGAAAATTTAGGGAATTTCCCATTAATTAGCCATGAAATCATACAAAAACTATATATTAATGATTCTTAGGTTACGGGTAATCGATTCCTTCAAAAATTTCCGGAATCCGAGCATGTAGGCTCGGGAGTGCATTTTTGGATTTATTCAAGAATGATGAATTCACTAAATAAGTAGGAGGATTCCATGCTTTGAGTATAATTTGATATATTTACGTATTCGTTTCGAGTCCTTTGGAGACGAGTTTGAAATTTAGGGCGCGTTCTTGGTCTGGGAAGTAGATTCGACACGAGGTGAGTCTCCTTTCTAACCTTGTAAGAGGTAATTGTCCCCATAGGTGATTATAAAAGGTTGTTTGTCCTTATTTGCGGGGGATGTGCACGCACGAAGTGACGAGAGTCCGTGCGTAGCTACTATTATGCCTTGTCGGGTAGTTTAGGACTCACAAGCATGCTTTATGTGTTGTATATGTGATCTTGCATATGGTCTAAGTAGTCTAATACCCTCGAATCTCACATGTGCAGGCCTAAGAAGTTATGCTTTGAATTTGACATTATTAAATTCTCATCCTGTCAGTATGTTCCTTGCTAAATTATCTAGAATCTCCTGAAATCATGTATTTATACGGGAACCCGAGTCGCATCAATGATTCGCGAGCGGGATAGTCCTAGTATTATATTAACCTGAGTCGCATGAATGATTCACGAGCGGGGTAGTCTTATTATTATATTAACCGTGTCGCATGTTCGATTCGCGAGCAAGGTAGATAGATGCATCTATAGTTCGGGCCGTTCGACCCTCGGTAGTACACATTTACTTTTCACGTCGTAACCGTCGTACGTTCATAGCCTGTTATATGTTTGGTAATTTATGAGAAGCCTGTAATTGTAACTGTTGATTTTATGGAAGAAAGAAGGTTAAGCAACCTGTATTCCATGGAAAGGGATGGCGTGAGGGTACTAGAGATTGTTATCTGATTCTCATTTCCTTATTACTGTTCATTACTGCTATTACTGATTAGCCTTTATTCATTTCCTATTGTCTGACCCTATTAAGTATCACGTCGACCTCTCGTCACTACTTCGTCGAGGTTAGGCGGGATACTCACAAGGTACATATCTGCTTATGTACTCATGCTACGCTTCTGTACTTAATTGTACAGGTTCTGAGGCTGGTGCATCTGGTTATCCGACTGGAGCTTGACCCTGGGAGTATATTCTGGACCTGACTCCACGGTGAGCTGATTCCCTTGGCGATTCTCAGCAGCGCTATGGAGTTATCTTTTGTTTATTTCTGTCTACTTCCTTCAGACAGTAGAACAATTTATTTTATCTTTTGTATATTCTACTAGTTCGCCTGTAGACTTGTGACACTAGTTCCTGGCACACATAGTAGACTTTATATTTTTTGGAAATGTATATATTGATTCATGATCCTTATGGCTACCTTTATTTAAGTTGGCTAATTTATCCGCTTCAACTTAAACATTTTTAAGCTTAATATTTGGTAAGTGTGGGGATGTTTTTATCAAATAAGGAAATTTCACTGGTAACTAAACTGTTGGCTTGCCTGACCCCGGTATTGGGTGCCATCACAACCTGGGTTAGGATTTTGGGTCGTGACAACATGGTATCATAGCTCTGGGTTCACGTAGGTCTCACAAGTCACAGGTAAACCTAATAGAGTCTTGCGGATCGATACGTAGACGTCTGTATTTATCTTCGGGAGGCTATAGGGTGTTAGGAAACCTCTCTTTATTCATGTTCTATCGTGCAGTTGATGGTTTACTAAATCTCATTCTTCTATTCTCTCACAGATGGTGAGGACGCGTACATATGATGTTCCAGAATCGGGAGGGGCCGCTACCCCCATTGTCCGAGGTCGTGGCAGAGGCAGGGGGAGGGCACCGACCCGAGGTAGGGGACGAGGGAGTCCCAGAGCTATTCCAGTTGCACAACCACTAGAGGATCCTACTATAGAGGAGCAGGGGGAGGTGCCCCCAGCAGATCCTTCTCTAGTGGATTTCATGAAGACGCCATGCTTCCAGGAGGTCATGGGCCGTATGATGAGATTTATGGATACTATGTCCCAGGCAGGTTTATTTCCAGAAAATCTTACCGCTTCTTAGGCGAGAGGGGGAGTCCAGACCCCTACTGCTCAGGCTGCAGGCCAGACAGCAGCACTTCATCATACCCCGGGTACGCTGCCCGTGGGTGGGGTCCATCCTGTAGTAGCAGCACCTGAGCCCAGACCAGCTGCGGACGGCGATCCGCAGAAGTTATTGGACAGATGGACTCGATTGCACCCTCCAATCTTCGGGGGTGAACGAGGCAAGGATGCCCAGGATTTCATTGATAGGTGCAGGGACAGACTGCACAACATGAGGATACTAGAGTCCCATGGAGTGGACTTCACTACCTTCCAGTTAGAGGGAAGAGCTCGCAGATGGTGGCAGTCCTATATTCTCAGCAGGCCAGCAGATTCTCCTCATATTACTTGGGAGTAGTTCACTCAGTGTTTTTAGGCAGATATATCCCACCCTCTGAGAGGGAAGAGCTACGGTATCAGTTTGAGCAGATGGAGCAGGGATAGATGTCAGTGACGGATTATGAGGCCAGATTTTTAGATTTGTAGCCGGGTTGCATCCAGACATTAGGGCCAACATGGCCCGAGAGATGGAGATGGGGACTCCTTATCAGCGGGTAATGGAGATTGCTCGTAGGATCGAGGGTTATCGATCAAGGATCAGGGAGAAGGCACCGTAGGATAAGAGAGCAAGATATTCCGGGAATTTCAGAGGTGGCCCAGCTAGGGGCAGAGGTCAGTTTGGTAGGGATCAGCCCAACAGGCCCCTATATTCAGCACCCCTACCACCACTTCCTCATGGTGCTCCAGTGAGACCTTATTTCGGTGCTATGACAGAGGGTTCTCACCGTCCCCCAGTTATCCAGGGTTCTTCTTCAGGGCAGCAGACCATGCCTCCGGGGAGATGTTATGAGTTCGGGGATTCCGGCAAATTCAGGAGGACTTTTCCCAGGTTTTGGGGCAAGGCAGTGCAGCAGGGTTATCATCCTATGAGTCCAGCACCAGTAGTTAGGCCACCTAGAGGTGGAGGACATGTCGGCAGGGGTCGTCCTAAAGGTGGAGGCCAATCAGGGGGAGGTCAGTCAGCTCCTGTTCACTCTGGCGGAGCTTAGTCTTCCGGTGCTCCAGCTAGATTCTATGGTATTCCGGCCAGATCAGATGCAGTGGCCTCAGACGCCGTGATCACAAGTATTATTTCAATATGTGGTAGAGAGGCTTCAATATTATTTGATCCAGGATCCACCTATTCATATGTTTCAGCATTATTTGCTCATTTTATGGATGCTCCTCGTGAGTACTTGGGTTCTCGTATATGTGTGTCCACTCCTATGGGCGATATTGTGGTGGTAGACCGGACCTATTGGTCTTGTGTGATCACATTCTGTGGATTCAATACCAGAGCGGACCTTTTATTGCTCGACATGGTCGATTTTGAGGATATTCTAGGCATGGATTGGCTATCACCTTATCATGTCGTGCTTGATTGCCATGCCAAGACAGTTACTTTAACCATGCCCGGGTCGCTTAGGCTGGAGTGGAGAGTTTCCTCAATTAGTGCAGCCAACCGGGTATTTCATTCCTGAAGGCTCGGCATATGGTCGAGAAGGGTTGTCTGGCCTATCTTGCTTATGTGCGGGACACCACCGCCGAGTCTCTGACAATTGATTCAGTGCCAGTTTCTCGAGAGTTTGCTGATGTATTTCCTTCAGACCTTCCGGGCATGCTTCCGGATCGTGATATTGATTCCTCCATTTATGTAGCTCCAGGCACTCAGCCTATTTCGATTCCCCCGTACCGTATGGCTCCGAAGAGTTGAAGGAGTTGAAGGGGCAGCTTGAGGAGTTGTTGGCTAAGGGTTTATCAGACCGAGTGTATCGCCGTGGGGTGCTCCAGTCCTATTTGTGCATAAGAAGGATGGGTCTATGCGGATGTGTATTGATTACCGTCAGTTGAACAAGGTCACCATAAGAACAAGTATCTTTTGCCGCACATCGATGATTTGTTTGACTAGTTGCAGGGTGCTCGGGTGTTTTCTAAGATTTATTTGAGATCGGGATATCATCAGTTGAGGATTCGGGCCTCAGATGTGCCGAAAACTGCTTTTCGTACGAGATATGGCCATTATGAGTTCCTAGTGATGTCCTTTAGCTTGACTAATGCCCTAGAAACATTTATGGACTTGATGAACAGGGTGTTCAGGCCGTACATTGATTCTTTTGTCATTGTCTTCATTGATGATATTTTGATTTACTCACGCAGCCTGGGAGAGCACGAGCAGCATTTGAGAGTGATGCTCCAGACTTTGCGAGAACAGAAGCTATATGCTAAGTTCTCCAAGTGTGAGTTTTGGTTGGATTCCTTAGCATTCTTGGGACATGTGGTATCCGGAGAGGTCATCAAGGTTGATCCTAAGAAGATCGAGGCAGTTCAGAGTTGGCTACGTCCTACTTCAGCTTCAGAAATCAGGAGTTTCTTGGGTCTAGCAGGCTACTACCGGCGATTTGTGGTGGGCTTCTCTTCCATTGCATCCCCATTGACTAGATTGACTTAGAAGAATGCCCCATTCCGATGGTCCGACGAGTGTGAGGCGAGCTTTCAGAATCTCAAGACAACATTGACCTTAGCACCAGTTCTAGTATTGCCTTTCGGTTCTGGGATGTATATAGTATATTGTGACGCTTCACGCGTTGGCTTGGGGTGTGTGTTGATGCAGGAAGGGAGAGTTATTACTTATGCTTCGCGCCAGCTGAAGGTTCATGAGAAGAATGGAGTTGTAGGCGATTGTTCATGCTCTTAAGATTTGGAGGCACTACTTGTATGGGGTGTCCTGTGAGGTTTATATAGACCACCGCAGCTTGCAGCACTTGTTCAAACAGAGGGATCTTAATTTGAGGCAGCGCAGGTGGCTTGAGTTGCTGAAGGATAATGACATCACCATTCTCTATCATCCGGGCAATGCGAATGTGGTAGCGGATGCTTTGAGCAGGAAGGTGGAGAGTATGGGTAGCTTGGCTTATATTGCAGTAGAGGAGAGACCTCTAGCCTTGGACATTCAGTCCCTGGCTAACCTCCTGGTGAGATTAGACCTTTCAGAGCCCCGTCGAGTTCTAGCACATGTAGTTGCTCAGTCTTTGTTATTGGGTGAAATTAAGGCTCGGCAGTTTGACGATCCATGCTTGGCAGAGCTTCGGGAGATAGTGGTTCAGGTTGGTGCCAAGGAGGTTAATATTGGCGAGGATGGTGTTCTGAGACTTCAGGGCCATTTATGTGTTCCTAATGTTGATGGCTTGAGGGAGAGGGTTCTAGAGGAGGCACACGGTTCTCGGTATTCTGTTCATCCTGATGCTACAAAGATGTATCATGATTTGAAGCAGCATTACTGGTGGAGGCGGATGAAGAAGGACATTGTGGGGGTATGTGGCTAGGTGTCTTAATTGTCAGCAGGTTAAGTGTGAGCACCAGAGGCCAGGAGGCCTTCTTCAACAGATGCCCATTCCTGAGTGGAAGTGGGAGCGCATCACTATGGACTTCGTGGTTGGGTTTCCTCGGAATTTGCGGAAGGTTGAGGCGGTTTGGGTCATCGTGGATAGATTGACCAAATCGGCGCATTTCATTCCAGTGGCTACTACTTATACTTTTGAGAGGGTCCGGTTGCACGGTTTACCGGTGTCCATTATATCAGATCGAGTTCCTCAGTTCACCTCGCATTTCTGGAGAGTATTGCATAGTGATATGGGCACCCAGTTAGATCTCAGCACGACATTTCACCCTCAGACTGATGGTCAGTCGGAGCGGATAGTTCATATATCGGAGGACATGCTCAGGGCATGTGTGATTGACTTTGGAGGTCAGTGGGACCAGTTCTTGCCGTTGGCCGAGTTTGCTTATAACAACAGTTATCAGTCCAACATCGAGATGGCTCCATTTGAGGCTTTGTATGTTCGGCGATGTCGTTCTCCTATCGGGTGGTTTGAGCCTGGCGAGGCTAAGTTATATGGAAACGACCTGGTGAGAGATGCTTTGGAGAAAGTGGAGTTGATTTAGGAGAGGCTTCGTACAGCACAGTTCAGACAGAAGAGTTACGCAGATCAGAAGGCGCGTGATGTATCATTTATGGAGGGAGATAAGGTTATGTTGAAAGTCTCGCCGATGAAGGGTATTATGAGGTTCGGGAAGAAGGGCATGCTGAGCCCGAGGTTTATAGGTCCTTTCGAAGTATTGAGGCGAGTTGGAGGGGTTACTTATGAGCTTGCTTTACCTCCCAAGTTATCAGGAGTTCATCCGGTATTTCATGTATCCATGCTTCGGAGGTACCATGACGACTTCTCTCACGTGGTTGATTTCAACACTATTCACTTAGATGAGAGGTTGGGCTACGAGGAGGAGCCAGTTGCTATTATTGATAGACATGATCGCCAGTTCAGACCAAGAGAGTTTCTGCCGTAAAGGTCCTGTGGAGGAGCCAACCAGTCGAGGAGGCGACCTGGGAGTCCGAGGAGGACATGCGGAGCAGATATCCGCACTTATTCAGCACTTCCGATATGATCCTAGACCCGTTCGAGGATGAACGTTTGTTTAAGAGGTGGAGAATGTAACGACCCGACCGGTCATTTTATGTTATCGGACCCTGTTCCCCTAAATGAAACTTTCCATAGTGGTTTATTGTAATTTATGACTTGTGGGGACGGGTGGTTCGGGATTCGGAAGTGTTTAGAGTGATATATGAGCACTTGGTTCCTTAAGGTTGGCCTTTAAGGCCAATTTGACTTCGGTCAATATTTTGAGTAAACAACCTCGGAATCGAGTTTCGACGGTTCCGGTAGCTTCGTATAATGATTTCAGACTTGGGCGTATGTTCAGAACGGGTTTTGGATGACCCAAGGGCGTTTCGGCGCCCAATATCGAAATTAGAGTTTCCTTAAGTTTGAAATTTGGTTTGGAACGTGTTTTTATGTTATCGAGGTCCGAATGGAATTCTGAGATCGGCAATAGTTCCGTTATGTCATTTATGACTTGCTTTCAAAATTTAGTGTCATTCTGAGTAGTATAGGTCGGTTCGGCGCATTGGTATCGAATTCAAGAACTTGAGATTCTTAAGTTTTGATTCTAAGGGTTTTGAGGTATGCTTTTGAGTTTTTCTGTGGTTTTGAGTGTTCCGAAGGCTCGAGCAAGTCCGTATTATGATTTAGGACTTATTGGTATATTTGGACGGGGGCTCGGGTGGGCCGGGATGCCTCTCGGACACCAAACAAGGCCAAAAACCTGCTGAAACAGTTGCTGGTGCACCTGATCTGGTGTGACCGCAGGTGCGGTTGCCCAGTCGCATGTGCGGGACCGCTCCTGCGGTCCCATCCATGCAGGTGCAACCCCAGGTGGGCTGCCCTGTTCTTGTAGGTGCGGACACATGCCCGCAGGTGCGAACCCAGGCCCCTCTTCCGCATGTGTGAGTCCTTCCTCGCATGCGCGAGATCGCAGGTGCGGTCGTCGAGCCGCATGTGCGGAAACCCCTACAGGTAGTGAGGTCTTTAAATGCGGGATTATCCCATTTTCACTCCATTTTATTTCACCATAGATGATCTTGAGAGCTTGTAAAGGAGTCCCACGACCTAACTACTAAAAGGTAAGTGAATTCTATCCTAAAGTTAGTTAATGCATGATTTCCTAGTTGAATTAACTACCTAGTTAGTGAAAAATCAAGGGTTTGAGTAGCAGCCTAGGGCTTTAAGAAAATTTAGCGAATTTTCCGTTAATTAGCCATGAAATCATACAAAAACTATATATTAATGATCCTTATGTTACGAGTAATCGATTCCTTCGAAAATTTCTGGAATCCGACCATGTAGGCCCGGGGGTGTATTTTGGGATTTCTTCAAGAATGATCAATTGACTAAAAAAGTAGGAGGATTCCATGCTTTGAGTATAATTTGATATATTTACATATTAGTTTCGAGTCCTTGGGAGACGATTTTGAAGTTTCGGGCGCGTTCTTGGTCTGGGAAGTAGATTCGACACGAGGTGAGTCTCCTTTCTGACCCTGTAAGAGGGAATTATCCCCATAGGTAATTATAAATGGTTGTTTTTCCTTATTTGCGGGCGCTGCGCATGCACGATGTGACGAGAGACCGTGCGTAGCTACTATTATGCCTTGTCGGGTAGTTTAGGACTCACAAACATGCTTTATGTGTTGTATCTGTGATCTTGCATATGGTCTAAGTAGTCTAATACCCTCGAATCTGACATGTGAAGGCCTAAGAAGTTATGCTTTGAATTTGACATTATTAAATTCTCATCCTGTCAGTATGTTCCCTGCTAAATTATCTGGAATCTCCTGCTAATCATGTATTTATACGGGAACCCGAGTCATATAAATGATTCGCGAGCGGGATAGTCCTAGTATTATATTAACCCGAGTCGCATGAATGATTCGCGAGCGGGGTAGTCTTAGTATTATATTAACCGTGTCGCATGTTCGATTCGCGAGCGAGGCAGATAGCTGCATCTATGGTTCGGGCCGTTCGACCCTCGGTAGTGCACATTTTCTTTTTCACGCCGTAACAACCGTACGTTCATAGCCTGTGATATATTTGGTAATTTATGAGAAGCCCTGTAATTGTAACTGTTGATTTTATGAAAGAAAGAAGGCTAAGCAGCTTGTATGCCATGGAAAGGGATGGCGTGAGGGTACTAGAGATTGTTATCTGATGCTCATTTCCTTATTACTGTTCATTACTGCTATTACTGATTAGCCTGTATTCATTTCATATTGTCTGACCCTAGTAAGTATCACGTCGACCTCTCGTCACTACTTCTTCGAGGTTAGGCGGGATACTCACTGGGTACATATCTGTTTATGTACTCATGCTACGCTTCTGTACTTAATTGTACAGGTTCGGAGGTTGGTGCATCTGGTTCATCTGGTTATCTGACCGGAGCTTGACCCTGGGGGTATATTCTAGACCTGACTCCACGGTGAGTTGTTTCCCTTGGCGATTCTCAGCAGCGCTATGGAGTTATCTTTTGTTTATTTCTGTCTACTTCCTTCAGACAGTAGAACAATTTATTTTATCTTTTGTATATTCTACTAGTTCGCCTGTAGACTTGTGACACTAGTTCCTGGCACACATAGTAGACTTTATATTTTTTGGAAATGTATATATTGATTCATGATCCTTATGGCTACCTTTATTTAAGTTGGCTAATTTATCCGCTTCAACTTAAACATTTTTAAGCTTAATATTTGGTAAGTGTGGGGATGTTTTTATCAAATAAGGAAATTCCACTGGTAACTAAACTGTTGGCTTGCCTGACCCCGGTATTGGGTGCCATCACAACCTGGGTTAGGATTTTGGGTCGTGACACTTGCTGTAGGTATTCTATATGGTCGCATACAAATAGCAAATTTTAATATGAAATTTAGGAAGCCAAGGATTTTTGGTAAGATAAATTTTTCTTGATTTTAAAGTCCTAAATATTAGGGCTTAATGATTTAATAAGTAAATTTTTGTTGAACTGAAATTAAAATCCTAAATAGTAGGAAAATATAATTAAATGACTATTTCGTCTAGTGTGAACTCTACATTTTAAAGGGTAAAAAAGGCAAATAATATTTCACTAAGGGCCTTTTGCTTTTAATATAGTATAGATAGTATTAAACGTGTGTTGTTAGATAAGAATGTCTTAGAGTAATAATGGTGCAATAATTGCTTAAGAAAGTGAAATATAACTATACATGATAATAAATGGCATTTAAGTAATAAATGGAACAAGGTTCACCCGACAAGGGTAAGATTTTCACTGAGCTTTCTGACAATCATGGATGATGGTAAGCGATTGAATATTCCAATTCTTCTTGGATCGGGAGAGGAAGATAGATAAAAAGAAGTATAAAGGTAAACTTTTTATATATTTAATAAAGAGAGAATCTTCACAGAGAATGTCAATATTCTTCTTTACAAGAATGTTTGATCCCATATTTATAAGGATACACGGGTCAAAAACCATAGATAATACAACAAAAAGGAATATTCGCTAGAATATTCTCTACGGAATCTAAATCCTTAAACTAGTCATTACTGTGTGCCGGGGACGGATGCTCGTCCTCATCTTCGTCTTCTGTTGAACCACCTCGACCTCGACGACAATTTGCCTTCTTCATATGACCTCGACCTTTAGGGGTTAGTTTTTTTGTTGATAAAGCATGAGGGCGCTGATTTTATGCATTAAAGTAAAGAGAGTTATTACAGTGCCGGACTGATCTTATCAAAATAGTCCCTAATTTGTCTTTGCGGAAAGTAGAGAAATCAAATAAAGGTGGTCTACTCTAGAAGTGCTCGGTACACTTGACATTAGTACGTGAGTTGCAGTTGCTCCCAAACTTCGCTAGTGTGTGCGCCACTTGGTTTCCTTCACGGTATATGATGCGTGGCTAGAATTCATGATTTTAAGCATTATATACCTTGCATTTTATGTGTTT